>CM037088.1:67961269-68192462 GCA_020916435.1 Oxytropis ochrocephala
GAAAGAAATCCGTGGTTTCCTCGGAAGGTTGAATTATATCTCCCGATTCATTTTTCAGCTGACTGCTACTTGTGAGCCAATCTTCAAATTGCTGTGCAAAAGTCAAGAGCCGAAGTGGAATGATCAGTGTCAAGCAGCCTTCGAGAAAATCAGGGTGTACTTGCAAAATCCACGATCTTAATGCCACCAATGGCGTGCGAAGCCGCTCATCTTGTACCTTACGATGCTAGACAATTCAATGGGTCGTGTGTTGGGTCGACATGATGAATCTGGAAAAAGGAGCATGCAATATACTACCTAAGCAAAAAGTTCACCGATTGTGAGACAAGGTATTCTATCTTTGGAAAAGACTGTTTGTGCTTTAGTTTGGTTTGCTCATCGTTTAAGCGCAACATCTTTGAGTCATACAACTTGGTTGGTTTCAAAAATGGATCCAATCAAGTACATATTCGAAAGCCGACTCTCACGGGGCCGAATTGCCCGATGGCGGATGCAATTATCGAATACGATATCCTGTATGTCACACAAAAGCGATTAAAGGTAGTACACTCATTGAATATTTGGCATGTCGGCCGATTCAGTTACCGACCAATGCGGCATGATTTTCCGATGAAGACATCATGGCACTATTCGACGAGGGGAAGTCCCACGAAAGTGAAAGATGGAGGATGATATTTGATGGTGCGTCAAATGTGTGGGGACACGGAGCTGGGGCAGTGTTAATCTCCCCTGATAATCGCTTCATTCCTGTCCTTTGCAAGGCTAAGCTTCTATGTCACAAATAACATAGCGAGAATCTGAAGCATGCATCCTAGGTATTCAAGCGACCCTAGAGTGGAAAGTTAAAAGGCTAGATGTATACGAGGATTCAGCTCTAGTTATTTATCAAGCAAGAGGCGATTGGGAGACCAGAGATCCTAAACTGATTCCTTATTGTGATTACCTGCAAGAGTTGATGAAGTCCTTTGATGAGATCACTTTCCAAAGATATCCTCGAGGTGAAAATCAGCTGGCCGATGCATTAGCCACATTGTCTTCTATGTTCAATGTTAGCCGTGACAAGAGCTTGACTAAGATCAGAATTCAGCACCGGAGCCTGCCTGCGCATCACTACTGCATGGCAATAAATGAAGAGTCTGACGAGAAGCCTTGGTATCATGACATCAAGCAGTACATCACTAGTCGAGAATACCCACAGGGCATCGAGAAAATGACAAGAGAACTCTCGAGAAGGTTGTCAGGAATTTCTTCTTGAGTGGTGAGGTTCTTTACAAGAGAAACTACGATATGGTTCTCCTAAGGTGTGTTGCCAAAGAAGAAGTGAGAGAGAATCATGAGAGATGTGCATGAAGGCTCGTTCGGAACCCATTCAAGTGGGCACACCATGGCTAGAAAAATCTTAAGGCGGGTTATTACCGGCTCCGGATGGAATCGATCATATAGCTTCGTAAGAAATGCCACAAATGCGGATCTATGCCGATCACATCCATGTGCCGCTTTGCCAAACTAAATGTTTTGATCGCATCTTGGCCGTTTTCCATGTGGGGGCATGGGCGTCATAGGTCCAATTGAGCCCAAAGCGTCAAACGGGCATCGCTTCATTCTGGTTGCAATTGATTACTTTACCAAGTGGGTTGAAGCTGCTTCATACTCCAGTATAACCAGTTCAGTGGTTGCTAAGTTTGTGAAGAAAGATCTGATTTGCCGATATGGTCTACCTGACAAGATCATCACCGATAACGGTAGCAATTTGAATAGCAAAATGATGAAGGACTTGTGCAAGGAATTCAAAATTCAGCACCATAATTCCTCTCCTTATCGCCCAAAGATGAATGGGGCAGTTGAAGCAGCCAACAAGAATATCAAGAAAATAGTGCAGAAAATGGTGGTAACCTACAAGGATTGGCATGAGATGCTTCCCTTTGCTTTGCATGGCTACCGTATTTCAATCTTGCACATCGATCGGGCAACCCCTTTTTCCTTGGTGTATGGATCAGAAGCGGTACTTCCCATCGAGGTTGAGATACCCTCCCTGCGGGTTCTGATGGAAACTAAGCTGGAAGAAGCGGAGTGGGTACAGGCTCGCCTGGATCAACTAAACCTCATTGAAGAAAAAGGATTGCACCTCTGCTCTGCCATGGCGGTATACCAGAGAGAATGAGAACCGCTTTCGCGGAAAGTCCGGCCGCGTGAGTTTAATGAAGGAGATTTAGTACTCAAAAGATACTTGCCTATTCGGAGTGACTCCAGAGGAAGTGGGCACCCACTTATGACGGCCCGTATGTAGTCAAAAAGCCTTTTACGGAGGAGCGCGATACTCACCAACATGGATGGCGAAGACCTCAAAAACCAGTCAATTGGACTCGATAAAGAAGTATTATGCACGAAAGAAATAACAAAAAAGAAAAGACAAGCCAAGTAAGAATTAGCTCGCTAGGTTGAAAACCCAGAAAGGCGACTTAGGCAAAATCGGAGCGACCGGTGGATTGAAAACCCGCAAAGGCGATCCAGCAAAAATTAGGGTCGAAAAAACTTGAGCATGAAAAGTAAAGAAAGGCATACAACTCCCACGAAGACTTGAATGAGGGAGTGATCAAGGTCAAGGACACAAATGTCAGGATTGCCCACGCGAGGCGGACGATCGAAATCGACTTCTTTCCTTTTTCGTGTCTTTTTGTAGTTTTAAAATTCTCAAATGTACTGAACAGTCGACGTAACATTCATGCGATCGGCTTCCATATCAATAAAGCTCAACTTTTCTCATATCGTGATTGTTGATATTTCGCTTTTTCTCTCAAAATAAGCGTTTTTATGATGATGGTGATATCTTGAATCAGAAACATGTGCATACATCATAGAGCATTATAAATCATTGCGAAATCTTTAAAAGTCATGGGAAATAAGAAAATTCCTAGAGATAATTAACCTTACAAAAAAGGGTTGCGTTCACAAACCGTTCCAGACGGCGAATCAGAGAGCAAACGCGCGTTCGGTTCACAAGCCTTGCAGTTTCCCTCGGTCTTTCAGTCTCGTGCCAGGAGTATCGGAAGTCGGTTGAACCAATAAAAAAAAGAGCCTTGTCAAAAAGCAAAAGTGAATGGTCAGAAAAAAGAAAGCTGATCGAAAAGAAAAAACATGAAAAAAAAACAAATAACCGTAAAAAGCAGTGGGTCGAAAAAACAATTAGAAAAGAATCAAAAACAAAGGAAAACAGATCCACCACATGCATCATCACATTAAAATCATAGCATTGCATGCACTCACATAACATACTCCTGCATAACATGCCTTTGCATAACATGCACCAATGCTTCATGCATCATTCCTTGCATCAACTGACATATGCAGGTACCTCAATTCAATACGCCAGTGGCGGTCATCTCAATCGATCAATCAGCGAGATTTGGCAAATCCGCCGGAGATCCGTGCATCCGCCGGGACTAAGCGTCCTTCGGATCCCGTCGTTATCGAGCACCGACGAATCATCAGACCCCGGAGTCCTTCAGTTTAGTTCAAATCAACAGTCCAAGCAGCGACTTTGAACTCGACCTTCATCCCGCCAAGTCATCACGGAGCATGACGGATCGGCCCCAGAACTTCGCGCGTCGCCGGACTCGGTGCCGCGGTATAAAGCATAGTGCAAGTCCATCAAGGTAAAATGTATCGGTCTCCACAACGTGATACGAACCTCGGGTGCTCGAGTAGGCCACCTTCGAGCCCAGCGCCTCCTTCGAGAGCGATGCTCCTTCTTCCCGAGCCCAGCGTTCCTTCAGAGCCCGAGACGCTCCTTCGAACCCAAGCGTTCCTTCAGAGCCCGAGCGCTCCTTCAGAGCGACGCCTCCTTCGAGAGCCCAGCGTTCCTTCCAGAGCCCAGCGTTCGCCCGAGCCAGCGTTCGCCCGAACCCAAGTGTTCCTTCCCGAGCCTAAGTGTTCCTTCAGAGTCCAAGTACTCCTTGAGTCGCAGACGCTCCTTCGAACCCAGTGTTCCTTCAGTGTGACGCTCGCCCTTCATCACCGCACTTTTTGTTACTTTCTTCCCACCCGGTGCTTGGCTTATCAAAGGACGGTACCTTCTCTACTATTCTATTTATTGTTTTACTTCTTGTTGTTTACGCCACCCGGTGGCGCCCCCATGTGTTTCTGTTTTGTTAGCTTACCGAGGGTTAGCACCACATTCATTACAAATGTTTTACGCTAGTATCCATTCACCCAAAAAGAAAAGGGAAATTCGGGTTTTTCCTAAGTTGGCAAAATCGGTATAATTTCTGAATTCTTTATCTCTATTTTGCCTCGGAATATGTTTCGCCAATTCATATTCCTTGTTAAAATCTAGATAAAGAGGCAAAATTGTCATACCCCAATTTTGTCCTACTTTAGGTCAACACCCTAATTTTCAACCAAAAATAAATAAATTAAGGCATGGCATGCATTTTAGAGTTTTAAAAGTCATCCAAGGGTTTTAGAACCATGTTTAGAATAAAAATGCATTTTTGAGCAAATTAGGACTTTTTAGGGTAAGGGCATTTTGGTCATTTTTCGCAAAGGATGATTTTCTCGTCAAAAATATGCACACACCAAAAGTACATTTTTCTCTTATCCAAGAGAATTTTTGTACAATTTTTAGAGAGAATATTCTAGCCTAAAATAATTAAAAATGCACTTTTCCTATTTTTAGTGCATAAAAATGCCAAAAGACCATTAAAAATTCCCCAATTAATTAAGTGACAATTTTAATTGTCTAGAATAATTAGGAGGTTATTTCATGGTGTCCAAAAATATGTGACATGTTTTAATGGGTGCACTCTCAATTACATGCCCAAAAAGATTCAAAATTCAAAAATAAAAGGAGGAAGTGTCCTCAATAAGACAAAACAAAAAAAAAGAAGCAAGTTTTTATTTTTCCCCTCACATTTCAGCTGATCTTGCGCCCCATACTCCCTCTCCCTCCTTCTAGAAGTTTCTACACACTCCATTACTTACTCACCAAGTTTTAATTTGATCATATCCTCAATGTTGCCCTTTTTGGTAAATTAACCCATGCACTTACACTAACCTTTCCACCAAAAAACCCCATCTTACCTTTTTGAGAACATTCCCTCACCAAAATACCCTTAACCCTATTCTACAAAAATCACCATTCCCAAATTAGATTTTTTTGTTCACAAATTTCCCTTTTTTTCCTTCTTTTATGCGCCACCTTCACCTATTTCTCTCACACACTTGTGTTTTCTAAATACCCTTGATCCATGTGACCACTAATCCTAACCATCCATTCAAAATTAAGATCCAATCCTAGAGCCCCATCAAAGCAAAAAGTCCTAAATACCCTAAAGCCTCAAAACCCCTATAAATAGCTCACACTTTCTCTCTTCACCAATCTTTGGCTATCATTCTCACCTTCAAGAAAACCTAGCACTCTTCTCCTCTCCCTCTCCTCCCTCTAGGCCGAAGCCTTCTCCTCCTTCCCCCTCCTCCATTACTTCACCTTCATCCACCAAAACACCTTGAATCCCCCTCTCACACCCTTAACCTTCCTTTCTCACTCAAGAAGTTCATCACACCACCTTTATCTCCTTCCTTTCCTTGCAAGGCCGAAGCTTTCTTGCATTTTCCTCCTCCATTCCTTCAATTTTCTCTTCCATTTTAGAGAAAAGGTAAAATCCATAACCCTCTTTGCATCATCTCCAAATATTTTGCATTGAATCTCATTTTCTTCCCCTCATTCCTTTCGCATAGCATCATCTTTTCAATGTAGTTTGTTGTGGTTGAGGGTGAGATTTGTTGTCTCACCCTAAAATAAGTTGATTAGTGTTGTTTTCATGTTAATTTTTGAGTTTTCTTGTTAAATAAAATGAAGCAAAGTTAACGCATATACATGATTTAAAATGTCTTCAAAATTGATTTTGTTGTTTCTTTGTTTAAATCTTGTTGTTGGTATTCTTCTTTAGTAAGTTGTTGAGGATTTGGCTCTATGATTCCTACTAGTGCCAAGTGCACTTTGATCTTAGTAGTGAAGAGAGCTAGAAATGACTTTTGTTTAATATATTAGCTTAGGTGCTCATTATTTCTTGTGTTTTAGTTTACCTTTTGTTTATTGATGATCTTGCAAAGTGATTCTCACTACATGCCTAGTGCATTTCCTTCAAGTGGTGAAGATTGCAAGAGAGGATTCAATTTATTTTATAGTTGATATGTTTATGATCTAACTATATTATTGTTTAGTTAATGATGATCTTGCAAAATGATTCTCACTACATGCCTAGTGCATTTCATTCAAGTGGTGAAGATTGCAAGAAAGGATTCAATCTATTCCCTAGTTTAATAGTTTATGTGTTCTTGTAGTCTAGTTACCTTGTTGTCCATTTGTTGATGATCTTGCAAAGTGATTCTCACTACATGCCTAGTGCATTTTATTAAAGTGGTGAAGATTGCAAGAAAGGATTCAATCTATTTCCTAGTTTAATAGTTTATGTGTTCTTGTAGTCTAGTTATCTTGTTGTCCACTTGTTGATGATCTTGCAAAATGATTCTCACTACATGCCTAGTGCATTTCATTCAAGTGGTGAAGATTGCAAGAAAGGATTCAATTTATTTCATAGTTTAATCTTTTAAATAGTTCTTGTGAATTAATCATAGTTTTGTTTAATGTTCAAAGTTTTCTTTACATACTTGGCTTAGGCCATGAGCCCATCTCATTGAATAAAATTCTCCATTGTTATACTCAATAGTACTAGGGTTTTGATTTTTTTGTTTTGTTCCCCTCATGTGTGTTCTTGGGGTTAGGATTTTAGGTTACTATTTTGGTTTCCTTAGACTTTTAGGTTGAATAAAAATGCCTTGCTATATGCCCATTTGGCAATTTCCTATGTTAGTTTAGGTTTATGCCTACATGTTCATGCATTCATTTATATCCATATCTTTTCAAATTCACTCATGCATATATTAATATCATGTTTTGCATCTCATAAATTAAATGTTCATGCATTAATATCATGTTTTTTTTTTCATAAATTAAAGGTTCATGCATTAATATCATGTTTTTTGTCCTTCTCATAAATTAAATACTCATGCATTCAATAATGTGGTATTTTGCATTCCATAATTGCATACTCTTGCACTCATATACTTGTATCATTGTGCACCCAATTGTTCATAGCAAATTGTAAATACTCTTTTGATTGCTTTGCTTGTGTCCCAATGGTTGTTTTGAGCTTTTGACTTGTAAGAAGGATTTGAAATGTTATATTTCCTTTTCAAGCTTGAAATCCTATGCTTTTTTAATAAGAAAACCTAAGGCATTTTTCTAAATAAAAATCATTAACCATCACTCGAAGCCGTTGCTTGTTTGATCGTTAATGAGGAGCTATTAGTGGTAGTCACTCGAAGCCTTTGCTTGTTTGGCTATCATGAAAACTCCCACACATTAATTAAACAACAAAAACAACTAATTCAAACTTCCAAAATAACACGAGCTATTAGCTCACCATCTTTTCCCAAAACTATTTTCAAAAGAATAATACGACGTTGTCGCTTGTAATCACTCGAAGCCATTGCTTGTTTGATTACCGTTCCAACTCACTTTTCTTTCGAGTTAATACCGAATGCCACTCAAGCCTTTGCTTGTTTGGTGTTCGCGAACACTCGAGTCTTATTTCAAAAACTCCAAAAGCACTTTCAAAAATCACAAAGCCGCGTTCACACGCAAAACACGAGAACTACGTTGCTTTGATCCTCAAACGATGAGGGTACGTGAGGACCGGGTTCATGTCCCGTCAAGCATACCTTTAAAAACCCTAAAAAACAAGAACTACGTTGCTTTGATCCTCAACCGGTGAGAGTGCGTGGGGCCGGGTTCCCGTCCCCACAAGCACGCCTTTCAAAAATCTTTGTTTTGTTCCGCTTTTCAAAGATACCAAAAACATCCCTTTTTCCCGTTTTCAATAAAGTGATTTCTCAAAAAGAAAAGAAAAATAAATAGAACAACGTATTTCAAATCAAACATTTCAAAACCACATCAAATTAATGGTTCCCTTTCGGTAGAAAGGGCGTGTGAAGTGCTAATACCTTCCCATGCATAACCGAATTTCGAACCTACATCTCTAAGTTTTGAAAGACCACCCGCTTTCAAAAGGTTTTTTCAATGTTTTCCTAAAATAAAATATTGGTGGCGGCTCTACTGATTTTCAAACGTTGTCAAACTGAAAAGTCCCAAACCGGATTTTTCGGGGCGCAACAATATTTATTACATTTCTGTTAGTATTAGGAAAGAAAGGGCTAAACACTGCTTTGCTATGAAATTGGCACATTTGGTGCCCTTGTGAATGTTTTGATGTATTTTGTGAGTATTGCAGTGTTTAGCCCTATAGCGTCTAACGCTATAGCGTCTAGAAGGTAGATCAGCTGAGCATCTAATGTAAAAGTGCAATTTTGGCGCCAAGCTCTTTAATCCAGGCTCTGTGTCTTGTGTCCACTGTGCTTGCTGACATGCCCGGATTTTATTGGATATGTGTGGACACTTGGCATCGCATGAGTGAGGAATAGTGGAGTTGGTGAAAAAGCAAACATCAACTTTATTGACTTTTGAGAAGACATGCACCACATGCTAGGGTACTACATTACCCTCTGATTTTGAAGAGGAAGTGGGTGTGGAGTTAGAGAGAGAGTATTGGTAGAGAGATAAACTTTGACATAGTTTTCTCCATTGATACACTTTTGAAGCTTTTGGGATTTTTATTTTTCTTTCTTGTAATTTTCTATTCCTTTTTCTCACGGTGTGAGCTGCTGCTGCAACATCATTGCGTGGATGATTAGGAGACATCAAGATTGTATCTTTTGCACTTGTGTTTTCCTTCTTTCCTACGGTAATGCAAGTATGTTTGTTTGTGTTATTTTGATGATGCTCAACATGAGCTAAACTCCTTGAGTTGGGTTGCTAGAACTTGTAATGAACCTTTAATATATATTACGTGTATAATTTCTCACGTTTTGTGTTTTAATCCTTGTATTATAATTCTTCCAAACTTGCTTTATATTTGGCCACGTAAAACAAGTACCTTTGTGGATTCAGACATGAACCATAGAAAGACTTCAAGGGTTAATATGAACGATAAGGTTGGTCAAAGACATTTAATCAATTTTTGCTTCCTCTAGACATAGAAGTGCAAAATAGTCCATAAAGCTTAAGCTGTGGGATCTTGAATATACAGGGGTGAACTTATTTAGAACCTAGACATAGGCATCTTGTAATGAAACCCTAGCGCTAGTGACTGAAAGGCACAAAACATTTGCAACAGCGCTTAACGCTATAGCGTGAGATGTTATAGCGTCTTATTTCTGGGAAGTTACTTAGTGAAAGCAATCCAACTTATTTCTCTCATATCTTAAATTACCTTTTAACTTTGTTACTTGAGAAAATCTCTGCTCAACTAAATCATTGCTACTTAATTATTTGCTACTTGTTCCACTAAGTGTAATTCATTTTTAAACTCTAAAATTAATACCAATCCCTGTGGAGACGAACTCTACCTATCAATATATTACTTGTTGCGATTGTGTACACTTGCACAACTACTTTTCGCACAACAAGTTTTTGGCGCCGTTGCCGGGGATTGCATTTAATTTTTATTGTTTAGAAATTATTACATCCTTAGGAAGGTTTTACCTTGGCATTTGTCTTTGGTGTGTTACAAGTGCTATAGCGTTAGACTTTATAGCGTATGCCCAGATCAGAACCACCCACTTTTGAGTTTGATCCAGAACCCGAAAGAAGATTCAGGCAATTCCAATATTTATAATAAAATCCTGAGAAGAGAACTTTAACATATGACCCATCAAGCAATTCGAATATAATGAAGAATCAATTCATATAAAAAAAAACAAACAAAATTTCCTCTTTTAAATTTTTTTCAATTCCACTCCTTATTTTCCCAAGCTATATCTATCTCATATTCTATTTCTATTATCGGTCCTTTGGTCAAGACAAAGGAACCATAGTCTAGTCTTCCAAATAATTAATGAACTTAATTAATTTATGTGTAACAAGAAGAGGCTAGTGGTAAAAAAAAAGAAGAGTCTAGTGTGCACAAGTGACAAAACTAATATATTTCTAAACTAGAACCCACAATTAATATCTAACAAGAAATAGAAAAGGAAATGTAAAACTCACCAATGTTGTCCGAGTGAGAGACTGAGAAAGATGATGTTCACTGAGAGAGATTATTTTCGTTGAGAGAGATGATCTTAATTTGCGTTAGGGTGTTAGGGTTTTGCGTTTCTGGGTGAGTGATTTTGCGTTTCTAGGTGAGAGTGTTCGCTGAGAGAGAGTAGTAGCTCAATGGGAAACGAAAAAAATTTATTTAACCATACCTAGCGTTTTATGAAAAACGCTAGGGATCTATCTACCGTGTTTTCTAAATCCCTAGCGTTTTGAATAAAAGCGCTAGGGATCTGTCTAGAGTGTTTACTAAATAACTAGCGCTTTCTAAAAAACGCTAGGGATCTATCTAGCGTGTTTTCTAATTGGCTAGCGTTTTGATAAAAGCGCTAGGGATCTGTCTAGCGTGTTTTCTAAATACCTAGCGCTTTTTAAAAAACGCTAGGGATCTATCTAGCGTGTTTTCTAATTGGCTAGCGTTTTGAATAAAAGCGCTAGGGATCTGTCTAGTGTGTTTTCTAATTGGCTAGAGTTTTGAATAAAAGCGCTAGGGATCTGTCTAGCGTGTTACCCAATGGGTAGCGTTTTAGCTTAAAACGCTACTAATGGTGTAGCGTGTTATTAAAATGGGTAGCGTTAATTTTTTTATAAACGCTACTAAAGGTGGCGATCTCTTTTTACAATTCTGGCGTAGTGTTGGGACAAGCGTAGGTTTGATTTGATATGATATGATATGATATGATATGATACGTCCTCTATATTGTAGCGGGTTACATGGACCTTTAGTAGTTTGTTTTTCATTCGATAATTAAAATTCATTAATGGTTCTAAGGTAAAGTATCAAAGAGCACACTTTACCCTTCTTCTTTGAAGGATTGCAGTGAAACTCCCAATCATTTGCTTCAAGCAAGACAATGAGGTACAAACACCAATTTATAAAGCATCCATACACGATGATAATAATACACCAAAGCAATAAAAAGATGACAATCTAAAGCTATCTAATGATTCAACAACAATTCATGACAAAGTAATCATACAAACAGTGCAGGCAACCATTAATAACCCCTTAAGCCACATCAGCATAGATTTGAAGCAAATCAAAGATCAACAGTTGACTCAGACAATTAGCTGCATATCTGAGATTAAAACGTGCTCTGCACCAATTCTATCAAGATGAAAACAAGAGTGACAATGTACTTAGCCTCACTCTTTGAACAAAACGTGAGAAGTCAACAAGCTGTGTTTTCTGCTCAGTTATGACAGATAGTCATTTAAATTGTACTTGTCCCTTATCCAAAAGGGTGTGGGATTTGATTTTATATTTGTTGGGAGTCGTTATGGAACAACATCAAAACCCAACTAGCCATCTGCTGGCAAACCAAACAAGCTTCTGGGAATGTTCATTCCTTCACCTACTGACCAAGCATTTGTGAGAAGGCTATATTTGTAAATTGCAAGAGCTTCTATTTCTCTTCCAAAAACAATAACTTCTGTACCAACTGCCAATGACTCTTTATTTGAAAACTTAAAACATTCTCTACAAATTATGTTAGGTAATTGCATCCAACGACCGCGATTTGGATCAAATGCTTTCCATTCAATGGTACTACAAGATAGGTAAATCCAATGTTCAACTATCCCCATTTTCCTCCGCAATTGATATAGTTCTCCGCTTGAACTAGTGATCGAAAACTTCGGTTCAATGTGGCAATTAAGCCATAGTCGGACCTTGATAACGGAAGGAGACAATGGATTGAGATGTCCCTACCGAGCTCGTGAATTAGCGAGCTCGAGATCTCATTCATCCGCTTCTTCTCTTCTTTGAGATCATCTAAAAATTTGCATGATTTTCTGACACAACTTGATTTTCTTCTACTTGATCTAGTTCCAGTTTCCTCTTCACGAAGTTTGAGTTCTCCTCCATCAAGACCTAGAAAAAGGTGGATGTTTTACTGAAATCAAATACTCACATGTAGGAAGAAAAATGGGGAATTTTCGAGTTCTAATAAACAAAATTCAATCAAAATGACAACATGCATATGAGTTCTGTCCACTTACAATCTTATGGATGTGTGTTGCGTCAATTGGAGTAAACACAACATATGCATCCACATTACCAAATATTTTCTATACATGCTCGGGAAATGGCTTAATGAAGATACCAATAACAACTCTATATACTTATAAATAATTTTTTATTGGAATAAATAACAAATAGACCAAATTATTCATGATAAAAATTTATGTATCGTTAACAAATATGTCAGACATCATCAGTAGATTTTCTAGACCATGTTAGTAGGATTAAATGTACAAATTAAAATAAAAATAGACAACATCCATCAAATAAATGAAAGTAAACCATAGCAAATTATAGTAAAAATATGAACAAGTAAACTTGATTATACTACCTTCTTTAAAGATAGACTTTAATCAAGTAAATCACGATCGTCATAGATCTCGTGTTGGACTTCACAAAAAGCAGCGAGAGATGAACATAACAATAATTAAGTTTTGGGGTCTCGCTAGTGAATCTCCTGGAGAAAAAACCACGCAACGTTAAACATAAGGAATAAAAGATCACAAAAAATACATACAATAAATCAGATCAAGGTTAATATGGGTTTAGTTGAATTCATAGTACCTGTTGGAGTAGAATAAAATTGTTCTTGCCCTACCAAATCATCTTAATCAAATTCATAATACAACGATATATATATACATGTGAATTGATGATTGATAATTTTTTGACTCTTTTCGAAATGTAAGCAATGCGAGAAAGGAAGAGGAGAAACAGTGAGAGAGGATGCGGAGAGAGAGGCCTCGTAGGGTTTGAGAAGCGTCGCAAGATCACAAGTATTGTGAAAGTAACGATGCACACACACATTTATAACAAGAGGATGTTAGGTCAAATCAGGGTTGTATAGAGGGCAAGGCCACTAAGGCCAATATCTTAGGCCCACAACCTAGCCCAGGCCCATTTTTATTATTTTTATGTGAGTTATTTTTAACAAAAACATTTATAATTAAAATAAATATTTATAAATATGTTAACATTATATCAAATAATAAATAAGTTATACCACTACTTTAAGTATTTTTTAAGAAAATTAATATTATTTTGTCAAAAGAAAAAGGGAATTAATATTATTGAATTGTCAAAGTTTTTTTTTGATAGGATAAATGCAAAAAAATACGAGAACTATATGAGTTATGTTTTGTGCTGTATGGGGGTCCATTTTTCTTTTTCATGCGTCTGTTTCTCATTTATTTCTTGATTCAAATTTTGTTTTGTGCTGCATGGTTGTTCTGGCTTATTTTTTTAGCTTTTTTGGTTTGTGGAAATACCGTTTTTTTAAGCTACAAAAAAGAAGCTATTATTTCTGCAAAGTAAGCTAAGCTAACTTGAAGATGCCGATAATAGGCTTATTTTTGTCCAGGTAAATCCTCAAGGTGTTGAATGCAAGAGGCTGTGCACTGCTCTCCCTGATGTTGCACTTACTGAGCTGCTCTGGTAATGCACTACACTTCAATTGTTGGTTTCATTGGCTTTTCCTCCCTCCCTTAGATCAAGTGCTTACAAATTTTGTACAGAAGTTAATGTTTGGAAATTTGGATCACAAATATGGCCTTCATTCATCGTTATAAATTGTTGAGTCTACATTATGTATAATAACGGAATGGATGCTTTGTGGCTTTGAAGTTTGTGATTAAATTTGTTCTGCGTGCTGTTTATAAATTAGCTACGAAAGCTATGTCTTTACATAGTTAGTTTTTCCCCTGTTTATTTTATTTTATTTGTGGAGGAAAATTCATGTTATTTGATCAGCCAATATGGAAGCTGTTGCTTTAAATAATCGGTCTTCTTTTGTGTATGACCTCTTAGGCATTCTGTACAGATTTTAAGAAACTTTTTTGTAATGACCTTTCACTTGATATAAGATTTTTCGTTTCCTGTAGTGTTTAATTGGCATGGATTTCAGTTTCCATCTTCAAAGGATGTGGATTACATTTAAATTGGATGCTTTTACAAAGTATAGTAAAATAGTTTATGTTCTTGTTGGTTTGATGCGAGTCCTTTATGATTATTATCAGAAACATGACAAAACTTAGTGGTTTGATGCAAAGAGTTATCACTAAGACGATTTCATACTAAAATACTGTAAAAGTTTTGGCTGGTGTATGTGTCTTTTGGTTCTCATTGTGCTGAGTTTTTTGTATGGGCATTTGTAGGTATTTGATAACACAAAAGCATACACTCATGAGGAAATTTTAGAGGCCCGCAAGCGTTGGGCGAAATTCTATATGAAGATTCGTCCGGTGGGAAGTCATTGATTGACTAACAAGTTTGATAGAAGTATTTTGTTATGATTTGAAAGAAACATGCACCTACTTTTAAGTATGAATTGGTGGAATTTTGTATAACTTTGAAGTTTATGAGTTGGTGTAATTTTGTATACTTCAAAGTTTATGAATTTCAAGTTTATGAATTGGTGTTTGTGGTTATAGTACTTTTAAGTTTAACGGAAGTTTATGAATTATTATGAGTTATATGTAAATTGGTCAATTGCTGAAATTATATTGGTGAATAGGTGGAAAAAATTACAAAAAAACAAAGGAGGGAAGTTGCAAAAGAGAAAAAAACAATAGGAATCGGTTATCTTTATATAACCGATTCATAAAGTGTGTCTTGACTAAGCGCCTTATCAAGGTCAATATGAATCGGTTCTTACAGGAACCGATTCATAATAACTCATTATGAATCGGTTATATAACCGATTCAAAAACGCCCCTACTTTAGGAATCGCTGCTGCTTGAATCGGCAAATAACCGATTCCAAATGTGCCAAACAACCGATTCAAAATGCCTTTTTTGCACTAGTGCTCTCATTACTCCCTTGTGTAGTGTCTTTTGATGATAGACCACTCACTTGCCTATCCATACCCTATATATAGGGTTATCTCATATGTGTATGGATATACTTGAAGTGAATAGAAAATCTCTCATCTTCCATATTTGTTCATGTTTTTATCTTCTTCATCTTTCTCCTTTCTATAGTTTTGGTTATTTTCATAACACGTTATCAGCACGAAATTCTACCAATCTAAGATCGGGAAAGGTTCCATATATCAAACCCATTGTCTCTTCTCGTTTGAAGAACTACAGTGGAGGATCAGAGGAATTGGAGCATCACACTACTTGAGGTTCTTGGAGTTCGATATTTTTTTGGAGAATGACAAAGACATCATCAAGAGGTTTGAGGTTTCGTTTGCATTTCCATTTTTGGGTGAGACCATTCTGATCAGTATTTGTTTTACTTTCTTTTGATTATTGTTGTTACAGCAACTCTATATGTTGATTGATGAGTGTTTTAAGCAATTAGTTAGTATTAATTTGAAATTAATTTCTTGTTTGATTTGTTTAATTAATCTCTCATCTTTTGTTTATATTTCTTGTGTTTTAATGATTTCTTCTTCTTTTTGGATCATTATTTTGCTGTGATGGTTGCTGTAATTAGTGGAGTTTCCTTTTGGCATCTATTGTTTTGTTGTGCCATTTGATGCTTCTTGAGATGTTAAATATATTTCTGTGGTACTCACATCCTTTAAGAAGTTCTTGTGAATCCTAACTATATATGTTTCACACTACTTGCGCAGTCCAATAATTTATGTCTCAAATATTCTCAATAATTAGCAAAATGAAAAAATATTTTCAGAAAAATATTATCAATCAAGATTATGTGATATGGTGATTGTAAAGTGTTCCGGAGTGGGCCACAGCGACCGGGCCGAACAACTCATTCAGCGCAGTACAACGATCTGATCACTTCAGCACATTGATACAGGTACAATCATAAAGAATACTCACAAACCACTCAATGAATTGAAGTTCATTCTCAGAAGTGAAGGACTCACAGTATAATTTTGGTACAAGAACAGTTGTAGTGATGACCATTGATGTGGTAAATATTATCATCATTCACTTAGCTAATCGATCGATCTGCAGGTCGAGAAAAAACTTTGTTTCCCAAAAATATTTATTTTAAGAGATTTCTCTATATCTTTTATCCTTCTAGGATTTTCTAGGTGGAGATCTATTTAAGGTTCAAACTCCAAATTCATAAAATATGATTTGAAGTCATTTTCTAGAATTCTTTCTTTGAGCAAGCTATAGTTTTTGTAATCTCTTCAAGAGTTCCAATAATAGTAAATTCATTTCTAGATCTTTCCATAATACTAAATGGACAAGTGATGTCTTCATATAATTATTACTATCAAATGAGCCATACAAATAAGTTGTAACACATTCATCATAAGTAAATTGAGTCATTCATGTGCTAATAGACTAACTAAGTATTAAATATTACTTGCATTCACTATAGGTGAATTTTTCTTCAAAATCAATGTTAGGTTTGTGCGAGTACTCTTGAACAACAAGCCTAATTAGCTTTACATGTTCAGGTGTACAGACTACAAGTTGAAAAACTTTTTGCTTTGGAAAGCGAGCTTAGTGCACTTCAATTGATCTTTTCTATTTTTGGCCAATCATTGTTTTGTCTAAATTCTTGTTAGACATTAGTTCATGATCCTCTTCATCACCTATCACATTTAGTGCTATATTATACACATCAAAATTGTCAACGTTGACTTCGTTTCGGTTCTTTCGTATTTCATTCTTGACATAATTTATTGAGATCTCATTTCCATAAATTTGTGTACTGACTAGCTTCTTCTGGAACTTGAAAATTAATTATGTCAAATTACTCGTTTTGAGTTTTCATATCCTCTTTTGGGCCATCTTGCTTTTAAGCTCATTTTCTTGTGAGAGGATTTTTATTCTTTGGAACCGACCAATCTACATGATTCATGCATGGTTCAGAGTCATTTGCAATGTTTGAGTGTCCAACAGGGACATCAATTTATATTTAAGTATTGCAGCTGGTGAATAATTTGCTAAATTTTGCAAATGAATTATTCTTTGAACTTCTGGTTCACATTGGTTTCTAGGAGGATCAAGATGATAAAATAATAATTTATTTCACATAATACTCATTTCCAGCTGCTTATCTCTCCCCCTAATGTTGGGAAAACTAAGTCACCAAAATGATAATACTGAGCTATAAATACATCTCCGATTATTATCTCTCCCAACATTCTTTAAGGATCCATCTTATTACGTTGTGATGAATTGACTATAGCATGCACAACACATCAACAATATCTCAGATGGAAAACATTAGGTCATTGACCAAAAATAAATTGTAAAGGGGAGAAATTACATATGATAACATGTTGGCTTGATGCGTATCAATATCTCTGTCTACAAGATTTCATGTTACCAAGTAGAAATTTTGGAAGTTCGATTTCATTGGTATTAGTCATATAATTAACTTTAGGTGTCTAATGAATGGTTCTTCAAGACCATTATATGAGTGAACATATGCTTTGTGATGTTCAATATAAACTCTAATAGTCATAAAATACTTATCAGATGCTTTCAAGATAATTCACATAATTAGCTCTTACTCGAATTAGTTGAGGAAAGAGTCTCACAAACTTCTGGTTGTCAGTTGATGACAATTATATTTATGTAGCCATTTAGTTGATGCATCAATTAAAATAATAAAATATCTAAATGACTCATCTGATTGGTGTGTCTGCAGACAAACATCATCTTAAGGACATTTTAGAAATGTGAGAGACTTATTCCCTCAAATTCTCCACTTCCTTTGGGAACTGGTAATACACAAAAGTTAACGGATTGAATAATCTACAGGCTTTTCAATATAAATTCTCAAAAGAAAATTCTTAACTATTTTTTGCATCATAAAGGCCCGGGATGGCCCAACTGGTCTTGCCAACGACAAACAATCCATAAACTTCCGGTTTAAGTTAAGTCTCATGATATACAGACATCGGAGATTTCTTTCGATAGGATATATCCACTTAGATGAATATCCTTAAGACTCAATTAGTTTCTATGATATCAGTTAATTGAATGATGATAAATATTAGAGTGATGAATTTATATTCATGTTATGGTATTAGCCTGCAGATTGATCAATTATGACACACACATTATCCACTTAGATGAATATCCTTGAGACTCAATTAGTTTCTATGATATTAGTTTCTTTCGGCACGTTATCAGCACGAAGCTCTACCAAAACGATGGCTAATCAACTTGGAGGCTAATTTGCTAAGATATGTTTTCTTCTACTTTTTTCCTTTAATCTAACTTAGTTTCATGTTATGATGTTCTTCCTCATAGATTTTATTTTATCATGTTAATCTTTTCTATTTTCAGTATAGAAACCTATGGAGAATTTTATTTAGCTACCACAGTTATCATCTTTTCTATTCTTGATGAATTTTCAAAGAATTCAACATTCAAGCATCCCCATTGGATTGCATAAAGACAATTATCATGTTTGTCTATTCATGATGAATTCTCGAAGAGTTCAACATTCAAGCATCTTTGTTGGATTGCATAAAGACAATTATCATGTTTGTCTATTCTTGATGAATTCCAGAAGAATTCATTATTCAAGCAATCCAGAAAGATTGCACAAATAGCTGAATATTGAAACATACTATAGGATTGCCCAAAGTGTGAAAGTTTGTGATATAGTTCTTGAAGAACTGGAAAAAAATATGTTCAATCATCCATGTGAGATTGCTCAAAGCATAATATTTTTTTTGTCATCGCTTAGATTTGAAAATTAGTTCCTGGAGAACAAATGAAATAAGATTTTCCTTGGCATTGTTAATGATAGAGTTCTAGAAGAACCAAACTTTTAGGCCATGATTATAATCTAAAAGATCAATTTGATCTTAGTATAATTGAATCAAAGAAATATTAGTGAAATTTTATTTTACTTGAATATGCTCCTGGAGTAGCTTAAATGAGAAAATATTTTCAAAAATATTTTTTAATCAAGATTATATGATATTGTGATTGAAAGAATAATCACAAACCACTCAATTGATTGAACTTCATTCCTAGAAGAGAATGAATTAAATTAAAAGTTTGGGTTACAACAAAAGTTGTGATTATGATCATTGGTAAAATAAAAGTTTCCATCATCATTTATAAAAGATTTCTTTGAATATTATTTACCACCAAAATATGATAGATTTATGGTCAAGTTCCTGAAGAACCACCTACCTTTAGAGCATGATTAAAATTTGTAAGATTAATACTTGATCTAGTATTCTTTGAAACAAAGAAAATTGAGAAAAACAAGTAATTTATTTCTACGTTCTCACAATTATACTTTTGAAGTAGCAAAATTGAGAAAATACTTTCAAGAATATTTTGAAAGTTTAAGACATAATTTGGTTGAACAAAAGATTGGTTGTTCATTAAAATATAAAATGTCACATAAAAATTAAACTTTATTCCCCGAAATGAATGGTTCATACTAAAATTTTAGAGTGCGACAAGTATTATGGTTATGATCATTCATATTGTAGATTTTCATTATCATAATTTGTGTTTATAATGGTGCTGCAATTCTCTTTTCAAGTATATAATGATGAAGTAACATATTTTGACAAAGTTAAATTTCTTCAATTTTTTCTAACAAAGGTGTTGCTATTTTCTTTCCATAAGTATTATTTGTGGTAATGACATTTGTTATTCCTAATAATGATTTAGTATTTTGGGATTATTGAAAAATGTAACTTATTTTATTTCTCAAACTTGGAATTCCATATAAACATGTAAAAAGAAAATATGTGTATCGCCAATTCTTTATTTATAAATAGTCACTTCTGTTATATACATCAATTAGAAGTTTTATATTTTGCTACTTAAGTAATCAAAGTTTAATACATTTTTTTTCATTCTTATCTTAAATATATGTAAGAGACATTAAAATTATGCTATGGCAAACCAGATGTTTGCTATGCACTTATAAAAGAAAAGAAAATGTTGTTTTAAATCTGAAGTTTAATAGTCTAAACTACGTGCACTATCTAGTTATGATATGAAGTCATAAAGTGGCGTAAGTTCTTATTATATACTTGCAACCAAAAGTTTGCAAATGTAAGTGAAGGCTCTAGAAGAGCTAATTGTGTTGTTACCTAGCTTGAAGAACAAAGTTTTTACACATTAATATTGTATTATATTCATAACAAATAATAAATAATATAATGATCGAACTTATTAATTGGTTATTCAAAACAGATTCAATTGATGGATGTAAAAATAGTTTCAAAAAAACAATTATTTTTTCTTTTTAAACTGATGCTTTTGAAACTTAAATATTGAAAATGTAAGATTTCTCAAAATAATATTATATAAACCATTTTATTAGTTTTTAAATAAAACAAAACACAACAGAAAATATTTGAGGAGAGAGAAAGACACAAAGAGCTAAAGGTATGAATGTCTTTCTTGTCCTAAATACACTTAATCCCTCCCCGGATACTGGAGGCGAATGGTTCATGGAAGGTGATAAAATTGAGTACTGGTGTAGTAGGTGTCAGCAACTTGTATTTGTTTTTGGTCATGCCCAAATGTAATTACTCATATTATGTATAAATTGGGGCACTCTATTTTCTTCTTTGGTATTTTTTCCATTGAGTTTTGGCCGTCGGGGGTTTTAATGAGGGCACCATGTGTAATTGTACGGGATTGTAGTACCCATTGTCCTCCCGTCGATAATATCTTTTGCTTATAAAAAATAATAATTTAAACTTCTCTTTTTTGCCCATTTAAATCATCTGAATGTACGTATATTTTGACTTTATTTGTTACTATTTAGTTTTTGTTTAATAAGCTGACAAGATAATCTTCATAAATTTATCATTGAAATATTCTTCTTTGTTTTATCTATTCCTTAGCAAATGATAGAAACAAAACGATAACGCGCCCTACTTTTTATTTTTCCCATTCGGTCTTTGTATTTTTTTTTTTGATAATTTGAGATGATAATATTAATTGTCAAATAGCATCACTGATACACACTCTCTCACATTCTATGAATGGTTTGAGAGGGTGTCCAACACCAAATTTAATACAACAAAAAGCATTTGAGGATCACACACTATAGTTCAAGTGAGATCCAATTCACCTACACCTAAAGTAGAGATAGTACAAACATACACCAATTAAAATAAGAAAACCAACGGACTAAAGCAAGCAAGAAAACAAAAAAAAATTGTTAAGAATCATAGGATCATACATCCATAGATCAAACTCATAAGAGAGGAATTGAGCATAAGTGTACTCATGAGGTAAAAGAGGTAGATACTCTTCATAAGTAATCATATTGAAAAAGATAGTAAAAGTGATTACATTGTGTTCTATATATAGAGCTCTAAGAAATACTAACTACCTACCAAATTACTAATTAGTCCAAAAAAAAATGTGACACATCCTAAGTCACTATTATTTTTAATAGCCTCCCTCAAGCTGATAGTGGTATCATCACAATCACCTCAAGCTGATAGTGGTATCATCACAATCATCTTGAAATACAAGCAATTATTCTCATTACTAAAGAAACTAAAAAAAAAGGAAAGTAACATAGTCAAAAACAAAAAGGGTTTTTTCTTTTGGACCCCCACCCATTCCCCTAACACCCCCACCCACCGTGTGAAAATACCAAAATACCCCTGACTCTTTACAAAATCACCATTTCTTCACACAATTGGTCATACCTACGTTTGACCACCTTCACTCGCATATACGCGCCTTCCGGACGTATATACGATCAAATTTCAAAATCAACCAATCGTATATACCCCACCACAACCCTATATACGACGAGCAATAATTTACTCACCGTATATACCTTATTCAGCGTATATACGATTAGCCGTAAATTCATCCAATCGTACATACGCCAAATAGACCTATATACGACGAAGAAAAAGTAAGCATCGTATATACACTGCTTTTTTGATGTAAATACGATGAGCAATTTTTTTTTTCTAATTTTTTTTTTTCGCTTGCGGTGTCCTGGTAGGCATAGAGGAGACGTGAGGTCTCTCCGATCGAGAGATAGGGAGTCATCTCATCGCTCCGAGTGCGAGGACTCGGAGGCATAATCGACCCATGCTTCAACATGGAGACGAGACAGCACGGCTGATCCAAATGAGTATGAGCTCCGAGCCACCGAGTATCACCGAGCGGCCAAGATGTCGGCCGGAGCTTTCTATCTCGGGGATTACTGCGCAGCAGACGCAGCAGGAGGATTGGCATAGAGGAGGCGGTTTCCGGTATCATTCACACTACTCCTCGATATCATCCACAGTATCCCGTCACGATCCTCAACCTCTTCATTACCATCCCCACCTCCCGAGTATCAAGCAGCAGCACTTCAGTCGATGCTTATTACTGCACTACCTATGTCCGAGTATCATGAGGTGCCTCAAAGAAGATCGTGAGGAGCCTCGGGAGGAGCCTCGGGAGGAGCCCGAGGAGGAGCCTCGACCCTCTCTTTTCACCGACTTGGCGGATCATGTCTCAGCTTCTATACTCATTGACCCTAAAGTTTTGCATTTTTGCTTAAATAATTTATTTAAGTCACATAGTCCGCACTTTTTGCTTACATTATTTATTTATTTTTATTTCAGAGTATCGCGTGTAGTCAAAGTATGGGCTCATGGCAACAAAGTCCATACTAGACTCCATCTTCATTACCCCCGACCTACTTCAAATAAGCACCACCGTGGTCGTGGACTCCAGATTGCCCCCACTTCTCCGGGCCGCCACGCCACGTGAGACCATGAGTTGTCATGTCGGCTTTTATTGAGAGATGGCACTCGGACACCTCGCCATTTCACTTGCCATTTGGTGAGATGACGATCACTCTGCGGATGACGCTCTTGTCTCACTTTGCACCTTCCCATCCAGGGGAACTATGCCACACCTCCCGCCTCACCGTTAGCTCGGAGTTTGCCACACAAACTTGCGAGACATATTTGGGTGTGTCACGGGTTGAGGTCGCTAACAACACCCGTGGGGTCCATATTACGACTTCAAATGGTGGAGCGGGTTTATGAGCGTAACTTGGAGGAGGGGGTGACATCACGATTCTTTGTCAAGGCTTATCTGCTTCGCCTTCGACTCTGATATCTTCACTACGAAGAAGGCGGAGACAAGGTGAGGCTAAGTGGTTGATCTACCGGATGATCTCGAGCCCGAGGTTCTTGGAGGCTATGCATGGGGTGCAGTGCACTAGCCGCCATGTATGAGTCCTTGAACACTGCGTCTTTGAGGACTACGCAGCGAGGTGGAGGGTATGCCACCCTATTTCGGTATACATTTTAACTTCTTGTATTTTTGTTAAATCACACCGACTTTTGATAAATTTTTGTGAATTAAATATGTTGTTTATTTCTCGCATTTCGAGCTTGGATTATATGGTATTTCCCTCGGATGGCGGAGAGGTTGCCCTGGTCATATCCCGGTGTGAGCCACTTGTTGGGTGCTACCTAAGAAGAAGTCGACCACCAAAGCTCAAATGGCCTACAGGAGGATGCTTGATGAGCCGAGGCGGAGGATGTCTGCTTTGGCGACCATTTGAGGAGGACAGTGGTAGACCCTTTGAGCGAGATCTCCTCTACAGAGGCTTCATCACCGGGCTGACTTCAGTTCCTTACATGCCTGATAGGTGCCTGCGACAGTTTGGGTACACGCAGATCATCCCGCGTGACCCTCTCAGTGGCCGTCCGAGTCATACTGACTGCGTGTTTCAGATCGTCCACTTCATGGCATCTGTGGAGGACATCATGCGCACTACTCGGGTTGCTCAGCGGCCGGATCAGACTGTACGTAGGTACTTACAGTGGTACGTCCGGGCTTCTATCCCCAGACTATTACCGGCTCCACCATCACCTAGAGCTCGACCGACACCTCCCGAGATACGCTACGACGATCATGACTGGATTAGGGAGCTTGTGAGGGCTTGTAGAGAGGGGATTCGTGACGGCGACATCGCGCATGGCAGTCCGGCGTATCGGACAATCCATAGGCTGGTGGGGATGGCAGCACCGGATGACGTGGCTGGGGAGCTTAGACGACGGGGGCGAGGACGAGGGGGACGCCGTTAGGGATTTTTTATTTGTTTTTTGATGTATTTGATATTATATTGGCACTTTATTATATTATTAACTTTTTTCGGATGTTTTATTTATTTTACGAGTTTCCATGAATTTTTGATTTCATTGATTCGATAAAACAAAGTTACACAAGCGATAAAACATAAACAACTTGAATAAAAATAGACAGATAAAATGAAAATACAATAGAAACTACGAAATTTGGTGGAGTTAATCGACGAAGGATCTCAAATGACGGTCCTTCGGTTTCGACGCATGCATGAATGTAACTCCTCCATTTAATTGTAATATGAATGGACATCATGTCTCGGACGTCATCCTCGCCGTTGACATCCATGGTAGACCAAGAAATACCCCCACTAGTCGCTTTGGGTTTCGATAAACGATACGAATTATCTCATGTTCGCTGTTCTCGGTTGAACCATCTCGCAGTAGTTTCGCTTAAGAGCCAGAAAATGATATATCGTGTTTTAACCTACACGAAACAACATCTCTCCCATCGAAACTTATACCATCATCTTTCAAGATGATACCCTGATGATCAACAAACCCCATATTAGAATGAACAAGAGTGAGGGAAGAAGGCTCGTAGTATGAAATTAGCGAAGTCTGCATCATCTTCACTTGTGATGTGTGAGAGAAGGAGGAGTGAGTATTTGAATTTTTGGTGTGAAAATAGTGATGGTGGGAGTGAGTATTTATAGATGAGGTAAAAGATTATCAACCGTTGATTTTGGCGTGCAATCTACACCGTTGATCAACTTTGAACGTTAAATCATGAGCCTTAAATTTTTTTTTACAAATTTAAAAAAAAAACAAAATTTAATGCGCATTGGTCGTGTAACGACCAATCGTTTATACTTCTTCAGGGCATATATACGATGAGTTAAAACTACTCATCGTATATATGTCCCAATTGACATATATACGATGCGCCTTTTTTAAAAAAAAAAAATAGATGACAAAGGGCATTTTGGGGATTGCGTGTTGGGTGGGGGTGTTACAGGAATGGGTGGGGGTTTAAAAGAAAAAACCCAAACAAAAATGATAAGAGTAGTCCTCTGGCAAGTGGCATGTGCTAATCCCATCCATCGAGTGAGTAGAGGGCCAAGGAGCAATGTTGAGTTCAAACAAAAGGAGCCCAAACCAGAATGTTTGACAGTGATTGAGAATGGGCCAAGCCCAAACTGAAAGTAAGCCCAAGGCATGAGCGAAGAACACACAACAGAAGGTAGACACAGCCCAAAAAAACGAATAGGAAGCTTCTGGAACTTGCGTGTTGTCGGGGTCATATGGCTGAAGTCCATGGCGGAGGAGCTCCGACGAAGATTCCGGCGACCAAACCATGTTCCACAAATCATCAAGCAACAACTCATCTTCCTCCCTCATCTTCCATGGCGGTGCATCAACTTCTCTGCAGATCTGGAACATAAGACTCTTGTCATTATAAGGAACTTCAAATCTTGGATCTGCAAGATACATTTTCTTCATCATTTCTTCAAGAACACCAAGCTCTGTAAATGAAACGGCACAAGTGAAATCGCCGGTAGCAGCAAGAAATGCGGTAGAACTTCGATTGAAGAAATTAGAGGAACGTAAGGGGTCGAAGGCGACTAAGATAGGAATAGCGGAAGAGATCAAAGGTTTCGTTATTGTGGTGAACCAAGGCGGTGCTGATAGACTGTTGGTGGTAGAACGGTGGCTTTCTAGGCTCAAAATCGTGCAACCCAAACTAAGAGGCACAACAGATATTTCAGATCCAGATTTGCAGAAGAAATTAGGGGAGGAAGGTTTGTTGACCCGTGCGATGAGATCTAGATGTTTGTTTGCAGTTTCAGAACCGATTCTCATGGATTGATTTGCGATCCTGTTGCTGCATCCAAATACAAAACTGTTGGAGCGAGATTCAAGCTTCTTCATGGTGCCAGATTCAAGAATCACACCTCTATTAACATTCTCAACTGATATCAGATCTTTGGAAGATGAATAACCAGTGTTGAAAAACATGGCATCCATGGAGGATTAGAGAGAAAAGTTTTAAAGGTCTATTATATTGAAAGTGCTAAAAAGTTACAAATGAAAAGAGATGATTCCAAAATAGGTCTAGCATCTACCTTAAATACTAATAAACTAATGGACCTATGACCTAACAATCTAATGGGCCTTACTAACAAGCTAATGGGCTTACTACCTATATTTTAATAGCCTCCCGCAAGTTGGACGGTGTTCACAACACTTCCAGCTTGGGATAAGCAATACAAAGATACTATAAAATTAAGGAAAATAAAGATCAATCCAAATTGGTAGCAGTTGAGGTGCATAGCTCCTAGAAGTCTTCGACCAACTATCGGGCCCCTTCAAACTTCTTCCAGCGTCTCCACAACATTCTCCATACATATCTATCAAACTAGTACCCACAAACAAATCATCTTCCAATGTCCGACACTATTGAGAGAAGATACTGGTCTTAATACTAACCTGAATAGTGTCAACTCAACATGCCAAACCCACAAAATCACCTGAGAAGCAACGAAACAGAACAATCACCAAAACAAACTGAAACGAAAATCAATGGAAGCGGAATACGGCACTGCAGGCAGAAACTCTAGTCATCAGAGATCTAACACCAAAGCAATCCTCAATCCTCCACACGAACCAATAACAAAGAATGCTGGACAAAACAAGTGAGAACCCAACAGCGAAGCGGTGCAGAGCAACACCGAAGTAGCAGATTACTTCTAGAACAAAAGTAAACAGAATCGGAGCGCCACATCGCAGAGAGAAGAAAAGAAAGAATTCAGATCAAGACTGAACTCATATAACAAGAAATTGAAATATCTGATTCAGATTGTAAGCAAATCAAAAACCGAAAACGAAGAAGAACAGTGAAGTGGAAATGCAAATCGAAAAACAGATCAAAAAAAAATCAAAGAGGAGGAAATCGGAAATGGAAATTGGAAACCTAACCCTGGACTTGGTTGAATTGAAAAATTGCTCTTTCATTCAACAAACTTTGAATCATTAGAACATACGTGAATCCCTTCTTTATTAATACTAAATCCACTTTATGAGCCAAAATTGGGGGGGAAAAAATTTGATGGCATTATTGTAAATAATGCCATCAAATTGCTCATTTTTAAAACTGAATTCTACCCCAAATATTTCCACCATTTACCAATATATCCCTCATTTTGTACCTCATTGTTTACCGATATACCCCCACTCTATATTTTTGGACCGACATACCCCCACTCTATATTTTGTGCCCCACCATTTACCAATATACCCCTCATTTTGTACCTCACTGTTTACTAATATACCCCCACTCTATATTTTTGGACCGACATACCCCTCATTTTGTCCAACACTCTTTTTTTTTTATTATTTTCAAAATGTACCCCTCATTTTGTACCCCACTGTTTATCAATATACCCCCACTTTATATTTTTGGACCGACATACCCCTGACAAAAATTGAATCAATTTGATTTATCTCTATATATTAATAGAAGATTGTTGACGATAGCCACTTTTGGTGGGAAATTTTTTTTTCCACCATTTAGCAATATACCCCCACTCTATATTTTTGGACCAATATATCCTTGGCAAAAAAAATATTTTTGTCCAACACTTTTTTTATTATTATCAAAATGTACCCTCATTTTGTATCCGATCATTACCAATATACCCCCACTCTATATTCCCTAACTATTAATATAAAGTCGCATCTTTTCCCCATTTGGGGGGAGAAACTTTTTTTTTTAGAAGTGCCTTATGTACTTTTTTTATGAGTCCCTTTGTGTGTGTTACTTAGTCATATATGTGTTATAGTATGGTTTGAAATTTCTTTGTATGTGTTATAGTATGGTTTGAAATTTCCTTGTACATATAACCAACGGTTACGTTATATTTACCATTTTTCACTTACATACGATTTGATCAGAAATATTTTAGAGGTCGTCGTATTTACCTTCCTGGAAATACATACGAATTCCAGCAAATTTCGCATCGTATTTATCTAGATACGATTCCTCTCCCGAAGCTTCAAAAAATGAGTTCTGGAAAAGAAAAAAAATGACTGGGACCTTAATTTTTGCTAGATTAATAATGGACATAAAGTTTGCATTATTTACAACTAATGTTATCAAAAAATGCATCCCCAAATTGATTAATAAAGTAGCTTGATAAAGACGTGCATAAAGGGACTTAGACTTCATCCAACCAAGGGCTATTGTTGCCTCTTCATCTTATATATATGTGTTGCGTATTTTCAGAAATACATCTGTAGGCCTGCACCTCCCCGTGCATCGCACGGGTCACCGTCCTAGTTGGATGAATGAAAAAGAAAAATAAAATAGGGAACTCGATGGATCTGAAGGGAATAGAGGAAATATCTGGAAACAAACACAAAACAATAAAAAAAAATATGAAGAAAGGAAAACTAATAAAATAACAAAAAAAAATATGAAGGCACCGAAATTCATGGAGGATACCATGTTTGCTCTGATACCATCTTAGAATGTGGTTTTTAGGCCTAACTCAACCCCACAAAATCGGCTTACACCCCCCTCACGCCCAAGACTGGACAACTGGAGCGTGACCCGAGTGGCCCGATAGCGGGTGGCCCAACGGATTTTGGGTTGGCTCTGATACCATGTTGAAAAACATGGCATCCATGGAGGATTAGAGAGAAAAGTTTTAAAGGTCTATTATATTGAAAGTGCTAAAAAGTTACAAATGAAAAGAGATGATTCCAAAATAGGTCTAGCATCTACCTTAAATATTAATAAACTAATGGACCTATGACCTAACAATCTAATGGGCCTTACTAACAAGCTAATGGCCTTACTACCTATATTTTAATAACTAGAACCAAGGAAACATGCTATTTCTCCAATTTTCACTGTGGAATCACAAATCTCTGGTATGATTGAAATCAATGAAGGAGCAGAAATGATATCAAGATCAGAGTCGTTATTGAAACTACCGAAAACAATTTCAAGATCATTGTTTTCACCTCGGAGCTGCGAAGCGTTTCCTTCTTCTTGATCCAAGAACATCCACGGTGGAACTTCATATTGAGCATCGTCGAAATCGTAGTCGTAGTCTTCACCTGTGGTCAATCGCAATCGTAAAATGTAATCGTAAGCGTAATCCTCATCTCTAGGGTATCGCTCTGATACCATCTTAAGAATCATAGGATCATACATCCATAGATCAAACTCATAAGAGAGGAATTGAGCATAAGTGTACTCATGAGGTAAAAGAGGTAGATACTCTTCATAAGGAATCATATTGAAAAAGATAGTAAAAGTGATTACATTGTGCTCTATATATAGAGCTCTAAGAAATACTAACTACCTACCAAATTACTAATTAGCCCCTAAAAAAAATGTGACACATCCTAAGTCACTATTATTTTTAATAAAAATAAAAAAAATAAATAAAAAAACACAGTAGCTACCATAATCGTATGATGATACACGTCTTCCAACCCATGTTGATCTTCATCCCATCTTGACCTCTACATGTATCCCAAAAGTGCAACAACTGTGTAATTTTTCGTTTCTTGCAAGCATTCTAGTGTCCACACTAGCTATCAATGTTGCACCTCCATATGTCAATAACATGTGCAACCCCTTTTAATGCTAGACTCAAACATTCCAAAACTGAGGAAAGCAACTACTCTCATGCCGTGAAAAAGCCAAATTGGCAGCACACTCCTGCTGAAAGCTACCAAGCCATAATCACTGACTATTTAATGGTAGCATAAATCCAAATTGTGCAGAGCCTGTCTCAGCCTGGGCCAAAAGTCCATTAAGGAACTGGGCGCGCATCGCAGCAACGTACTATAAACGTGCAACAGATTTGCGTGACCGACGGCCAGGATCCGGCACTCAGATCTGACGCTCAGGACCAGCCTCCTCCGTCTATAAATAGAGGTGCAACCCATCATTTTCAGGTACGCTCTCATTCTATGAACATTCCGCCTCACTCAATTACTGACTTAGGCATCGAAGTGTCTGCAGGTACACCCCACCCGATGTGGGACAAAGACTAACTCGGACCATCCGAGCTCAATCTTCAAAGACCCGACTCTCATCTCTAAGGTTCACGAAGCAAGACCCCCAAGCTCCTCGGATCATGTAATTCCCGAGATCCAGGACCGAACATTGGCGACCATAGTGGGAGCATAATCACTTGCTTCCACCCCGACATATGTTTGACAGGAACAACATTCATCATGGAACTAGCTGGAGGCTACTCCATCTCGTCCGGCGTAACGAAGCGTGTGGTGAAACAGAAATGGCGAGAGATTTCTCATCTGACTTCTACTTCTCGCCACAGAACTTTTCCTCGAGACAACCGCTGTTCTTTTCTGATGACGATTATCTCCTCGGGGAACCCAACGACCCTTGATCATCGCAGCGATCGTTTCTAGTGTTAAGGTAAGGCGAATCCTCGTCGATCAAGGAAGCTCCGCCGACCACATGTTGCAAGAACTTCTCCTTGCTTTCGGTCTGTCCCCTGATAGTGTGAGCCCCTACTCCGGGCCGAACCTTACGGTCTTTGGGGAAAATTGGCACGGCCCTTGGGTTACTTCAACACTTTCGTAACTTACGGGGAAAAGAAACTCGCCCGAGCAATCAGGACTACATTCTTAGTAATCCCCATGATTTCTCCCTACTGTTGCATCATTGGAAGACCAACTCTAGCGAAACTCGGTGTTGTCGCCTCGGCCGTTCACCTGAAGCTAAGATTCCACTCCCTCGAGGGTGAGGTCGTAACCATTCCAGCTGACCTGGAGGCTGCGAAGCATTGCCATTTCCTCACCTTGCACGGAACCCGATCTCAACTTTAAGAAATCCCAGAACCTTTGGCAATGTCCCTTGAGGTAAACCTCTCCGAGGTAGACGCCCGCTATGATCCTGATAGCTCTGAGGACGAGTCCGACGATGAATTGGCTAAAGAGCTCAAAAAGAAAAACAAGCCCCCCGAGGCCCAGCGGATCTTTCCTCGAGATCCCTTTGGGCGAAGATCCCACCAAAACGGTCAAGATGGGAGCCGACCTCAGCGACGCAGTAAGGGAAGCTCTAACTGCATGCCTACGATGCAACACCGATCTCTTTACATGGTTCGCTTCCAAGATGTCGGGCATTCCCCTCGAAGTAGCATGCCACCACCTAGCAGTGACTCCCGACGCCAAGTACGTGGCCTAGCGATGAAGAGTTCAAAGCGTAGAAAAGGCAGAAGCTGCCTCCAAAGCAGTGGACGACCTAATCTCGGCAGGTTCGTCAAGGAAGTAAAGTACACTACCTGGCTCTCTAACGTTGTCTTAGTGAAGAAGAAGAACGGGAAATGGAGAATGTGTGTTGACTACACCGACCTCAACAAGGCTTTCTCCAAGGACGCTTTCCCGGTGCCGAGTATCGACAAACTGGTGGACAATTGTTGCGCCCCGAAAAATCCGGTTTGGGACTTTTCAGTTTGACAACGTTGAAAATCAGTAGAGCCGCCACCAATATTTATTTAGGAAAACATTGAAAAAACCTTTTTAGGAAAGCGGGTGGTCTTTCAAAACTTAGAGATGTAGGTTCGGGGGTTCGGTTGCGCATGGGAAGGTATTAGCACTCACGCCCTTTTTCTACCGAAAGGGAACCATTAATTTGATGTGGTTTTGAAATGTTTGATTTGAAATACGTTGTTCTATTTATTTTTCTTTTCTTTTTGAGAAATCACTTTATTGAAAACGAAAAAGGGATATTTTTGGTATCTTTGAAAAGCGGAACAAAACAAAGACTTTTGAAAAAGCATGCTTGACGGGACAGGAACCCGGTCCTACGTACTCTCACTGGCTGAGGGATCAAAGCAACGTAGTTCTTGTTTTTTTATGGGCTTTTTTAAAGGTATGCTTGACGGGACATGAACCCGGTCCCACGCACTTCACCGGGCCGAGGATCAAAGCAACGTAGTTCTCGCTTTTTGCGTGTGAAACGGCTTTTGAGATTGAGTTTTGAAGTTTTTGAAATAAGACTCGAGTGTTCGCGAACACCAAACAAGCAAAGGCTTGAGTGGCATTCGGTATTAACTCGAAAAAGAGGGTTGGAGCCGGTAATCAAACAAGCAACGGCTTCGGTGATTACAAGCGACAACGTTGTATTATTTTTGAAATTGTTTTGAAAAAGGCGAGCATCGGTGATGATTATCACTAACAACTCGTGTTATTTTGAAATTTGGATTAGTTGATGTTTGATTAAGGTGTGGGAGCTTTCATGATAGCCAAACAAGCAAAGGCTTCGAGTGACTACCACTAATAACTCCTCATTAGCGATCAAACAAGCAAAGGCTTGAGTGATGGCTAATGATTTATTTAAGAAAATGCCTTTAGGATTTTTATTGAACAAGCATTTGATTTTTGGTTTGAAAACTAGTTTAGAAAAGAAGTTTGATTTGGAAAAGATTTCTTGAAAACAAGTAGAACATTTCAATCAACTCTAATCCCATAACCAAATGAAAGATGAATGAATGAAGTTCAAACATGTTCAATTAATCAAGCAAACAAGAACACATTGATCATCAATTAAGATTAAGCATGCCCATACAATTAAGGGAATCAATTGTCAACGATGCAAGACAAAGTTCTAAAAGTAATTGTGCAAGTGTGTGTAAGAGAGGTGCAATTGTCTTAATGATTCTATGCTACACAAGTAGTAGACTTACGTCTTCATATAAGAGCACATGCATGAGGGAAGGGATTGCACACTATTAAATCAAGACATTTGAATGGCATGATGGACAAGTGATACAATTAAATGATAGGCATGGGATATTCCTAATTGAATGATTGAACATGTAAGCAAAGATGCATGAATGAGCAAGCATGTGAATGCATGAGTATACAATGGATGAATGCGCATTATAGAATGCAAGGCATGGCATTATTGGATGCATGATTAGGCAAACATGTGAATGCATGAATATACAAGGAATGAATATGCATGTTTGAATGCAAGACATGGTGTTAAGGGATGCATGAGCATTTAAGAATGGATGCAAAGCATACAAGTGAATGAATGACTAGCACATAAAAGGAAGCAAGGAACGTGAACATATGAGGATGCATGAGAGTGTCACATAGACTAAGTGTGAATGAGGATGCATGAATGTGAAAGTAATTTGATAAGGAATGGTAAAAGGTTTAAGTAAGAAAGTGGTAAAATGTTTTTGGGTTTTTAGTGTTTAGGAAATGAGATGAAATGTTTTTGTTTTGAAAGTGGTAAAAATGTTTTGGGGTTTATTTTATGAATATAGAAAGTGGGAAATGCAAGTGAGAAAATGTTTTGGGTATTTTTGCAAATTGGTAAGTGGTAAAACTTTTAGTAAAAAGTTAGTGAATGGTAAAGTAAGAATGCATGAGGTGAAAGGTAATTATAGTAAAGTAAAAAGTTAAAATGTGTTTTTTTATTTATGGTAAAAGATTAATGAGTGGTAAGGTAAAAAAATAAATGAAGGGTTAAAAATTACAAGAACACACTAACACAATTGTATTTGTCTACACAAGATCAAACACACATTTTAAGCACACAATAGAACCCTAAAAAGGGCCTCTAAGGCCAAAACCTTATATGCACAAATCAATACATTATTTCATGCCAAAACTCATAATCCACACATAGAACAAATCATGCAAATCATACACATCAAGCATTTTATTTACATAACTCAAAAAATGAAAAGAAAGCAACACAAAACCCTAAATTCTAAGGCCCCCTAAAACCGAAGTTTATAGACCCATAAATCAAGCCAAACATTCAACTTGTAAGCTATGACATGAACAATAGGATGCATATATCATGTGAAAATTCTTTATTCATGGAAAGGTGACAAAATGAGTATGAAAAATGCAAGAACATGGTTGAAAACACAAGAACCCTCTCATCAAGGCCAAGGGTTCACTTCAAACACCCAAGGCTCCCAATGTCCTTGACATAGTGTTTGAAATAAACCCTCTAAGCCTCTTTGAGAGAGGAAAGAGGAGTAGGAGAGAGTTTCACATGCTAAAAATTAAAAATGCACAAGATAACAAGCTTACCTCAAGAGATAACTAGCAAAAAGTGGAAAATGGAGATCAAGAACAAATCAACAATAATCTTCACTAATCACCAACAAATGTCACGCAAACTTGAGGGAAGCAAGCTCCTTTGTGATGTAAAAATGGAATCAAGGGTGAAAAGAAAAGGATATATGAATATGGAGTGGATTTGAGGTGATTTGGTGGATGAAACTTGAAAAGAAAATGGAGGAGAAGGAGGGAGTGATTTCGGCCAAGAGAGGGAGGAGAGGAGGAGGTATGCTAGCTAGGGTAAAATGAGGGTGTGTATATGCCTTTGGTCTTATTTTTGGGTTTTTATATGGGGTGAAAACTTAAGGGCATTTATGACAATGTGCCTCATGCAAACCAATAGGATTTGAGAAAGAAATTGAATCAATGGTCAAGATGCATTATCACATGGATTAGGGGCAATAAAGTGAGGAGAGAGAGAGCTGGGTGTGCAGCATAAGGAGTGGGGTGAAGGATAAGCTCATTTACAAAATTGTATTTTTCCATAAAGCTTATTACATAAGTGCCATTTTGATTCAAATGAAGGGTGGGGATTAGATTTCACATTTAAATGGAAGGCCATGATTTAGTACAATTTGCAAACAATAAAAATAAATGAAAATGGGGTGGATTATGGCTGTTATTCGCAGCTAAGGGAGTGGGAGAGTGAGTGGAATTGCAAATTGTACTTTTGTTCTTATCCTTAATTCAAAAGAGTGTAGAATATTCCCTTCTAGATCATTCTTCCTAATTCATGCCATTTTGGGCCATATCCTATGATTCAATGATTGGGCTCTGAATTTTATGATCTCACCAATCCCAAAATTGATTTATTTACCCCACCTCAAAGGAAAAGACCATTTTACCCTTCTCTATCCAAAAACTAGGTTTTTAGGCCAAAAGGTTTAATATTTATGCACAAAAATAATCACAATGGAGCACAAATATCCTCAAATAAATCATTGATGATTATTCAAGGCTTTGGGACAAAAGACCGCTCTTATTGTGAAATGACCAAAATGCCCTTTCACTCTAAAAAACCCTAGTTTTTGCTCTCAAACACATTTCCACTTCAAAAATGATTTTTCTCCCTAGGAGTGACCTCTAGTACCTTGAAATGCATCTTGAATGACTTGTCCTGAGAAATTGTCCCTTATTTGCAAAATGACCAAAATACCCTTTTGCACTGAAAAACCCTAATTTGTCTAAGAAGTGCATTCCAACTTCAAAAATGATTTTAGAAGCTTTGAAATGACTTTTAGAAATCTAAATGCAATGCATGATGCTCTCTTCTCCTCTAGTTATTTATTTTTGGGGAAAATTAGGGTTTTGACCTAAAGCTTTAACAAAATTGGGGTATGACAAATGCCTCTTTATCTAGATTTTAACAAGGAATATGAATGGGCCCAAACATATTCCGAGGCAAAATAGAGATAAAGAATTCAGAAATTATACCGATTTTTGTCTACTTAGGGAAAAACCCGAAATTTTCCTCTTTTTCTTTTTGGGTGAATGGATGCCACCCGAAGCGATCAGAATGAATGCAAGTGCTAACCCTCGATGAAGCTAACAAAACAGAAACAAATTGGTGCCGACTTCTGCGTGGCGTAACAGAAAGAAATAAAGCAATAAATAAAATAATGAAAGAAAGTACCGCCCCTCGATAAGGCGACACTTTGGCGAGTCACGGTAAAGAAGGAGCGCCATCGCTCTGAAGGAACACTGGTTACGAAGGAGCATCTGCGCTCAAGGAGTACTTGGGCTCAAGGAACACTTGGGCTCAAGGTGGCCTATTCGAGCGCTTTGAGGTTCTCGTATCAAGTGTAGAATTGATACACTTCACCTGATGGACTTACGCTATGCTTTACATCGCACAATGCAGTCCAAGGACGCGAAGTCTGGGGCCGATCCGTCATGCTCGTGATGACTTGGCGAGATGAAGGACACGAGGTCTCGAGGGGTCGATCCGCTCATGCTCGTGATGACTTGGCGAGATGAAGGTCGAGTTCAAAGTCGCCGTTTGGGTGCGTGATTTGAACTAAACCGGCGACTCGGTCCGATGATTCGCGGTTGCTCGATAACGACGGATCTGAAGGGACGACGGTCCCGGCGGACGCTACGCGGTCCCGAGGGGATTTGCAAATCGTTGATTGATCGATTGAGATGACCGCGCTTTGGCGTATTGAGGTGAGGTACCCGCGGCTCGAATATGAGGTGAAGTCTTCTTTTGAAGGGGACGCCAGTCTCCGGGGATTCACGAATCTTGTTGATCTTCTTTAGCCGATCCAGTGCTTCGCACCCGATCCAGTGCCTTCTCGTTTAGCGGACCTTTCTTCTCGCTTCCTCTAATTGGTGATCGATGTCGTCGCCCGATCCGAGGTGTCTGCTCGGCTAGCGGACTTTTCTTCTCGATGGGTGATCAATGTCGCCAGCAATCGATCCGTGGTGTCCGCCGAAGCTAGCGGACCTTTCTTTCTCGCTTCCTCCGATTGGTGATCAACGCCGCAGCACCGATCTAGAGTGTCCGCTCGAGCTAGCGGACTATTCTTCGACTTTCTCGATCGGTGGTTAGTGCCATTGCAGACGATCTAGGGTGCTCGCCCGCCGCGGTCTCTTTTCTTCGAAACCTTCCGCGGTCAATGCCACTACATCGCTTTAGGGAGTCCGCTCCGGAATAGTAGGACTCTTCTTAAACCTTTCTCTCGATAATGTGTACCGCACATGTTAGCGAGATGCAAATGCATGGTGCATGGGATGAGGATGCATGTTATGCAAGGGCATGTTATGCAGAACATGTTATGCGAGCGCATGCAATGCTATGATTTTGGTGTGATGAATGCAATGAGATGCTATTCTTGATTTTCTTTGGTCAGCTTTCTTTTTTCTGACTTGTTTGTTTTTTCGCTTTTTGACAAAGGCTTATTCTTTTCTTCGTTCAACCGACTCCGATACTCCCGCACAAGACCGAGAGGCCGATGGAAACTGCAGGCTCATGGATCGGACACAAGTTTGCTTTATGATTCGCCATCCGGAATGGTTTGTGAGTGCAACCTTCTTTGTAAGATTAACTTCCTTTGGTCGCCTTTCTTTTTCTCGATCGCTTGTTTTCCTTTTGCTCTCTTGCTCTCTTGCCCCTGTTAGCTTATTTCCTTGCTGGTTCAGCCAATCCGCGACACTCATGGCACGAGACTGAGGAATATACTGGACTTGCGGGGTTCATGAGCCAGGTGCAGGTGGGCTTTAACTTTGTCATTCAAAGCAATCGTGGGCTCGATCACTTTCTCTTGCATGACTAACTTGTTTTGGGGAATTGCCTCTTTCTGTGACTTTTAAGAATTTCATAATGATTTGCAATGCTATATGATGTATGCACATGTTTTACAGTTCAGGATCACCATCATCATAAAACGTTTATTTTGAGCAGAAAAAGCAGAAACTAATCAACAAACAGACATGAGAAAGTTTGAGCTTTATTGATGTAGAAGTCGATCGTACAGAATGTTACGATGACTGTTCAATACATTTGAAAGTTTTAAACTACAAAAAGACACGAAAAAACAATAGAGAAGTCAATTACATTTCGTCTGCCTCAGGAATAGTGCCAACATTTGTGTCCTTAACCTTGATCACTCCTCATCCAAGTCTTCGTGGTTGTATGCCTTTCTTTACTTTTCATGCTCAAGTTTTCGACCTAATTTTTGCTCGATCGCCTTTGCGGGTTTTCAATCCACCGGTCGCTCTGATTTTGCCAAGGCCGCCTTTGCGAGTTTTCAACCTAGCGAGCTAGTTCTTACTTGGCTTGTCTTTCTTTTTTCGCTTATTTCTTTCGGGCATAGTATTTCTTCACGAGTTTGAATGCACTGGGTTCTTGAGATCTTCGCCGTCCATGTTGGTGAGTATCGCGCTCCTCCGTAAAAGGCTTTTTGACTACATATGGGCCATCATAAGTGGCGCCCACTTCCCTCGAGTCACTCAATAGCGATATCTTTTTGAGTACTAAATCTCCTTCATTAAACTCACGTGGCGGACTTTCCCCGCCGAAAAGCGGTTCTCATTCTTTGTTGGTACAACCGGCCGTGGCACGTAGCCGCAATCCTTTTTCTTCAATGAGGTTTAGTTGATCCAGCGAACTGTACCCACTCGCTTCCTCGGCTTAGTTTCCATCGAAACCGCGGGAGGGTATCTCAACCTCGATGGGAAGTACTGCTTCGATCCATACACTAAGGAAAAGGGGTTGCCCGATCGATGTGCGCCTGGCAAATCACGGTAGCCATGCAAAGCAAAGGGAAGCATCTCATGCCAATCCTTGTAAGTTACCACCATTTTCTGCACTATTCTCTTGATATTCTTGTTTGCCGCTTCAACTGCCCCATTCATCTTTGGGCGATAAGGAGAGGAATTATGGTGCTGAATTTTGAATTCCTTGCACAAGTCCTTCATCATTTTGCTATTCAAATTGCTACCGTTATCGATGATGATCTTGTCGAAGTGACCATATCGGCAAATCATATCTTTCTTCACAAACTTAGCAACCACTGAACTGGTTATACTGGAGTATGAAGCAGCTTCAACCCACTTGGTAAAGTAATCAATTGCAACCGTAATGAAGCGATGCCCGTTTGACGCTTTGGGCTCAATTGGACCTATGACGTCCATGCCCCACATGGAAAACGGCCAAGATGCAGTCAAAACATTTAGTTTGGCAGGCGGCACATGGATATGATCGGCATAGATCTGGCATTTGTGGCATTTCCTTACGGTTATAACAATGCGATTCCATCCGGAGCCGTAATAACCCGCCTAGGATTTTTCTAGCCATGGTGTGCCCACTTGAGTGGGTTCGAACGAGCCTTCATGCACATCTCTCATGATTCTCTCAACTTCTTCTTTGGCAACACACCTTAGGAGAACCATATCGTAGTTTCTCTTGTAAAGAACTTCACCATTCAAGAAGAAATTCCTTGACAACCTTCTGAGAGTTCTCTTGTCATTTTCTGATGCCCTAGGTGGGTATTCCTGACTAGTGATGTACCGCTTGATGTCATGATACCAAGGCTTCTCGCCGGACTCTTCATCTATTGCCATGCAAGAGTGATGCGCAGCGAGCTCCGGTCTTTGGTCGATCTTAGTCAAACTTTTGTCGCAATGCTAATATTGAACATAGAAGACAATGTTGCTAATGCATCGGCCACCGATTTTCACCTCGAGGATATCTTTGGAAGGTGATCTCCTCAAAGGACCTCATCAACTCCTCGAACATAATTGCGGTGAGGGATTAATTTGGAATCTCTGGTCTCCCAATCGCCTTCTTCACCGATGAACAACCAAAGTCAATCGCCATACACATCAAGCCTTTTAACCTTCCATTCGAGGGCTGCTCGAATACCTAGGATGCATGCTTCATATTCGGCTATGTTATTTGTGACATAGAAGCTTAGCCTTGCAAAGGATGATGATGAGGCGATTATCGTGGAGATTAACACCGCCCCACTCGTGTCCCCACACATTTGAAGCACCATCAAATATCATTCTCCATCTTTCACTTTCGTGGGACTTCCTCGCCGAATAGTGCCATGATGTCTTCGTCGGGAAAATCATGCCGCATTGGTCGGTAATCTGAATCGGTGACATGCCAAATATTCAAATGAGTGTACTACCTTTAACCGCCTTTTGTGTGACATACGAGGATATCGTATTCGATAATTGCATCCGCCATCGGCAATTCGTCCCCGTGAGAGTGGCTTCTCAAATATGTACTTGATTGGATCCATTTTTGAAACCAACCAAGTTGTATGACTCAGCATGTACTGCCTTAAACGATGAGCAGCCCAAACTAAAGCACAACAGGTCTTTTCCAGCATAGAGTACCTTGTCTCACAATCAGTGAACTTTTTGCTTAGGTAGTATATTGCATGCTCCTTTTTTCCGGATTCATCATGCTGACCCAACACACAGCCCATTGAATTGTCTAGCACTGTAAGGTATAAGATGAGCGGCCTGCCTGCCACAGGTGGCATTAAGACGGGTGGATTTTGCAAGTACATTTTGATTTTCTCAAAGGCTTCTTGACACTGATCATTCCACTTCGGCTCTTGACTTTTGCATAGCAATTTGAAGATTGGCTCACAAGTGGCAGTCAACTGGAAGATGAATCGAGAGATGTAATTCAACCTTCCGAGGAAACCACGGATTTCTTTCTCCGTTTCAGGCACTGGCATTTCGAGGATAGCTTTTACTTTGTCTGGATCCACCTCAATTCCTTCCGGTGACAATGAAGCCTAACAACTTCCCTGATCTTACCCCAAACGTGCACTTGGCTGGGTTTAACTTGAGCTTATATTTCCTTAACCGTTCAAAGAGCTTTTGCAGATTGACAATGTGCTCCTTGTCGGTTTTAGATTTTGCGATCATGTCGTCGACATAAACCTCAATCTCTTTATGCATCATATCATGGAATAAGGTAACCATGGCCCTCTCGATAGGTTGCACCAAAGATTCTTCAATCCGAATGGCATGACCTTATAACGTAATGTTCCCCAAAGTGTTATGAAAGTTGTCTTTTCCATGTCCTCGTGGTCCATTTTGATCTCGATTATATCCCGAATATCCATCCATGAAGGAGAATAACGAGTGTTGAAATGTATTATCCACTAAGACATCAATGTGAGGCAAAGGAAAATCGTCTTTAGGGCTAGCACGATTCGGATCCCTGTCGACACACATTCTCGACCTTCCCATCTTTTTTTAGGAACTGGGACAATGTTGGCAACCCATTGCGGGTATTTGGCCACCGCCAGAATCTCGCATCAAATTGCTTCTTCACTTCGTCTCTCGATCTTGAGGACATCTCTGGGTTTCATCCTCCTCAATTTCTGCTTGACAGTGGACATTCGGGCTTGATCGGTAGCTTGTGTACCACGATGTCGGTGTCTAACCTGCATATCCTCGATACGACCATGCAAACACATCCACATAATCCTCGCAACAACCGAACTAACTTTATGCGCGGTCTCTTTCGCTCATGGTGGTGCCTACTTTGACCTCCTTCTTATCCTCTCTGTACCCAAGTTGATCACTTCAATGGACTCTTCGTGTGGTGGATTACCCTTTCTTCTTGTTTCATTAACCTCAAAAGTTACGGAGGAGTTTCCAGTCTTCTTCAACATCCCCTCACTGATTGACGGGGTGATCAAAGTCAAAAGGCGGATCATCAACACTTTGTCATTTTCGAGAGACCATTGTTGTGGATCTGCATTTTGCCGGGCGAAAAAGCGAGAATGAAAGGCGAAACAAGAAAACAAACAGACAAATAAAGCGGATAAAGACTCATGCAAATGAAGAGAAATTGGTTTTATTAATTGAGGAATTCAAAACAAGCGTTTTTATTGATGATGATAATTTTGAAAATAAAAACACGTGTGCCCCTAACAATCGGTCCTATGGCCTTGGCGAGCCACGGTGGTTGCATTACAAATGATTACTTTAAATTAAGAGTCACGGGAGAATCGCATCTTCCAATTCTTTAACTTTTCACCGATACATAGCAACGACGAACGGACTCGCCGCGCTTCTTTGGATTCGTAAACATCTCTCGATAACAAAGAACTTGATTGGGGTCCCACAAGCCAGCAAAGACTCACAAAACTCGACTAAGGTCGCAAATTGGGATCCTCTCGGGCCATGGATCTTCGCCTCGGATTTGGCCAACCATCGGCGCTTTCGCTCATCCGCCCTTATCCGCCTTTCCTCCTTACTTGGGGTGTATCCTAGCCCGAAACGGTCTTTGTTTTCCTTCAGTTGGATAGGAGCTAGAATCCCTTGACCAGTCTTTCCCAAGCCAGAACCAGCCTTGTACCCTTGGGCTATCATAATTTTGGCGACCATCTCCTCCTCTTTGGTCTTTCCAAACACTGCATTGGCAATCTCCAAAGACTGAAAAGCTGTTTCCAACGACTCTTCAGCGGCTTCTACATATTTGAACTCGGATGGCTTATTAACCAGAGTCTCTTCCTCACCGAATACTACGACCACTTTGTCATCCACCATGAATTTGACCCGTTGGTGTAGAGAAGAAGGAATTGCCCCAGCCATGTGGATCCAGGGTCTCCCTAACAGACAGCTATATGAGGAGGTAATGTCCATGATTTGGAAATTGATACAGAAAACTTCGGGACCGATCTGGATAGGAAATTCCATTTCTCCTAGCACTTCCTTTTGGAACCATCAAATGCTCGCACCAAATCGTTAACTTGGTTTCATATAGGAACAATCAACATCTAACTTGTCCATGGTTGACTTTGGCATTACGTTTAGTGAAGACCGTTGTCAATCGATTACTGCCAAAGACATAGTCCCCACACTTCACTGAGATATGAAGAGCTTGATTGTGTTCTTTTCCGCTCGAAGGCAACTCATCATCAGCAAAAGTTAGGTGATTTGCAGCCACCACACTCCCGACAATTCCATCAAACTGATTCACTGAAATGTCCTCTGCAACGTGAGCCTCACTGAGCACTTTCATCAGGGCTGTTCTGTGTGCTTCCGAACTGAGCAACAGTGATAGCATGGATATCTTTGAGGGCGTCTGTTTCAACTGATCAACTACTCTGTAATCGCTTTGCCGGACAAACTTCAAGAATTCATTGGTTTCCTTTTCTGTTACTTTTTCTGGAGCAGCCTCTGGCTCTTTTTCTTTATCTTTGCGGCCTCTCTGTTCAGCCTCTCTAGATGTTTCCGCCCGGAGGGTTTCTGGAGCATACACTCTTCCGCTTCTGGTGATCCCACTCGATCCTGCTATGTTGGTCACAGTGGTAGCATTTGGAGAACATTCTGCCGTGTATTTCCAGGGAACTGCTTTATTTGACTCATAACGAAACGGAGCTGGTACCTCAATCACTATTGGCTGAGCATTTGCTCGCATCAGCCTAGGATTGAAATCATAAGGAATCTCAATGGGCCTTCTGATTCCTCTATCATTGTCAGGGTACAGTGTCCACACTTCTCCAGATTCGGAACCATTCATGATGACAGCCACCGGTCGCGTCTTTGCTCATCTACCTCACCCCACCCAAAGTGGTGGATATCTTCTATTCGGATTAGAGCACTTTCAGGAGCATCATATCTGACCCAGTAATCAAACTTTCCGCTGGGCTCCCCTAGAGTGTCCCAACGTCCTTCCTTTGCCATGGGGACAACCACTTGGTTGTGCTGTTCATCCTCTTCATCCCACCCTGAAGGCTGGATATCTTCTATTCGGATTTGAGCGCTTGCTGGAGCATCATATCTGACCAAGTAATCAAACTTTCCGCCGGCTCTCCTAGAGTATCCCAACGCCCTTCTTTTGTAGGCGATCTCGTTATCTCTTCACCGACCTCTTCCTTGCATGAGAAGGGAATCTGTGTCCTCATTAGCTACCGGTCGGGCCCCGCGCAACCCAACCTCGTGAGTGAGCGGTGTGCGTAATTTCAATTGGCTTTTGGCCTCTCTATCACCGTCTCAATATAGGGTCCACACTTCATCTTCCACACCGTAGGTCCCTATCTGGACCACATACCGATCCATCAGTCTTGCAGATCATTTTGAAAGTTTCACAACCTCCCCACACAGAGAGTCAAGACACCCTTCTTCATGGCAACACCCTTTTTAACAACCTTGGCCCATAACTTAACTCAAAGATAAATGACACTTAGAGGAGTCTTGATCTCTTGCACCTTTTTCAAAGAACTTGCCAACAAAGACTTTCTATAGCATTGGTAGCCGTGCCACTGGTGACTGGTAATGGATTGATTGTTGTATTTGGGCGGTTCTGCTTAAACGATATCCAACCAAAGATCTATCGATCTTGCACTACATGCTTGAAGGCTTTGCAATCTTCTACAAAGATGACCGATTTTAATTTTCGTGGAAACTGCAGTGGCATTAGCATTGTATCCTCCGGGAAATGGTGGTCGCACTACTTTCATGGGTCGAGTATTGATCGATTATTGGAGGTCAAGTGATTAAACAAACTCGAAGATATGTCATCGGAATTGGATCAAAACTAGTCCGCTTCTTGAACTGATAATTTTGAGTCTTGGGACGGTCATCGCCTTCTTTGAGATGGCACCGAGCAGCAGAGAATGGAATAGTTTGGGGTGGAGGGTACCAAAAGATGAATTCCCCACGAGATGACATTAGTTTCTCCTCTTTCTTTTTAGGAAATGGGGCGGTACTTCTTCCGGTTGTTGGACCCACCGTAACTCCCCGCATTACCGAGGTGATTCAAAATCTTCCCACTTCAAGGCCATGTTCAAGTCTTTCCCGAAGACTATCATGTCGAGAAACTGGTTGAGACACTTGTGATCACTGTCATAATAGATTGTTGGGCAGAGTTTCCAGAACATGTACACCATCTCTTTCTCGATCAAAGGAGGTTGAACTCAGGCGTGTGTGCTTCGCCATTTTTGAGCATATTCTTTGAAAGTCTCTTTCTCACCCTTACTCATGTGTTTGCAATCATGCGACTATCCGGAGCCATGTCCATGTTGTACTTGTATCGCTTCATGAAAGCTTCGCACAAATCTTTCCAACAACGGATTTCGAAGATTGCAACTTCATATACCAATCCGAGGAGCTCCCACCAAACCGCTTCCAAGCGAGAATCGATAATTTGTCATCATTGGCATAGGGACCCATTTTTCGAACGAACATTGTAATATGGCTCTGCAGGCAGCCGATCCTCTCAGACTTGTCCACCTCTGAGCTTTGAATTTTGGCGGTAGAACCAAATGCGGGACTAGGCAAAGCTCATGGGCTTCTTTGGCTCTAACTCCGCACTTCTCCATAGCTCTCACTCTTTCTTCTAGTGCTCGGATCGGATCATTTGGCCGAGCCCCCTCAAACGCATGCCCTTGGGGTGACTCCCCATGTCAGTAGTAATACCCTCCTCCCGGTGAGGAACATTTTGAGGTCGTCTCGTGAACCCCGGCGTGGAATTGTGTATGGCATGAGGGGACGGAGCCCGATTCTCGATCCCCGGCAGCCCCAGTGTGGTGACAAGAATTTGATTAGGTGCGCTTCGCCAACGGGAGTAGATCTAACGGCCATGCGCAGTACTCCGCAGCATACCCCAAGGGTATCTGCATGCGATGTCTTGGGCCGGACACATTCATTTCGGAGCGAACACGGATGATCGACCCCACTCCGGAGGAACTGTGGTTGCAGCGATTCATCGACAATTTGGAGGAGGAACGAAAGAAGTGACCCCATCTCGACCCACTACGGCGACGGCCCAAAGCTTGTCCCACTCTTCAAACCTTGCAAAGATTACCATCATTTCATGGACTCGGGCCTCCATGGTACCCATCTTATCCTTCAGATCTTCGTTTTCCGAGCCACCGCCAGATTCGTAATTTGTACACCCATGTCTTCTTGTTCGGGTTACTCTCAATTTCAACCTCCGGATGTTCTCGTAGCCGAGCCATTAGCTTGGCTTGCAGTCGGGTGAAGTATCGGTGACGGAGAACCAGCGTGCCTTTTCTGTTTATTCAGACATTTATTGCATAAGAAACAAAATAATTTTATGAATGAATGTATGAATGCATGCCCAATGTTTGCTTGATGCCGGGAACCGCGGGATACCTTGACTTGTCATACGCGCGTAAACTTTTTGATTTACGAATTGAAGTAACAAGGAATCGAAATAGCACACTTCGTTCATCATGATTTCAAAGCTTCACCAGTTTTCATTAAAGGGAAAAGACGTTACAATGTTCATAAAGAGAGCAGTACAATATTCTTGAATACAAAGCTCGAAACAAACTCCTAAATCAAAAATACAAATAGGCAATTCAAATACAAATAGCTCTAAGCTCCCCAACTCTCTTCCTCTTCTTGCTTGCACTTGCACTTTGAGATTGCTCTTTGAATTCTCGTGATCAACGCTCTGCAAGATTCCACAAACCGATACACTTCAAAGTGGTATTGAAGAAGTGCATCCCGGCCTCAGCTAACCTCAGATTCTTGGGGATCCCTGACATAGCCTGACGGGCCATCTCTGACAGCTTTGAGAACTTGTCCTTCCACAGTTGTATCTCATCCTTGAGTTCTTTAATGACCTCTTGATCTTCGATCTTTCCAATCAACTCTAGGAAGCGTTTTTCCCAATCATCGGCTCTCTACTCTCGACTACTGTAGGCATCTTCTAGACAAATGAAGGTCCTCTTCAATTCACCAAATATTTCTCTTTCAAAGCTCAAAGCTCGCTGGTATTCCTTGAGAGTTTCATTAATGGCCACCTTTTCTTGCTTGAGGTTTCTCAACCGACTCTCAACTCCGTCACTAAATGTGATTCTCGCCCTGATTTCATGGCTAATGTCTTCCACTCCTGAGCTTCTTCCAGTGCTTTCCTCGTCTTTTGTTTATACCTTTGAAGCTCCTCTCTCGCCCCTTCGGATGCCTCTCGGCTTCTATCTTGCTTTGTTCTTCCTTCTTGAATCGTCGACGCTTTCTTCCACAAATGATCATCTTGACATTGTTTTCCTCCTCTAACTTTTCTTTCTCTAGAGCTATCTCTTCTATCTTAGCCTGCAGTGCCCCCTTTTCCTCTTCTGCTTTTGCTAATGCGGATTTGACTTCGTTTAGCTCTTCATGGGTAGGGACATAAGGCTCTGGTATCTCTTCTTCAAGAGAAAGCATCCCTTGAATTGGTGATTTTGCATTTTGAAGCTTCTCCTTGAGCCATTGATTGAAAGTGATGTCACGATTCTCTTTGACAACTCTTCACTCCTTTCCGCACTACTGATTCCCATGATCGTTGAACTCTTCAAGCAAGTCGCCGCAATTAGGCATCCCCTTATAGAGGTAAATGCGGGACGAGATGCTTTCGGAGGGTGAGTTCCTCATCTGCAACCGAGCCGCCTCAAGGTCAATGAAGGGTTGTAGTTGATACACCCCGAGTCCCCATGAGAGGCACATTTTGAAAGCTTCCACAATCGAACACTACCACCGGTCTGTCATCCCAACAAGCACTGTGTACCACCGGATTTGGAGTTCATTGAGATTCTTCAAATACTCAACCCATTCAATAGCAGTTTTGACCTCCACCTCACAGCTTAGGGCGTAAGAGATTAGCTCCTTAACATTGGTTCGGTTGTGGATCACATGAGTAATAAGCCAGGCGTAGAGAACGTGGGAGGAAAGACATAATTTCTTTTTATGGAACTGGCTGTAGCGAGTAAGAGCGTGATACGTGTTAGCAAGGATAGCAGGCACCGGATTGATAGGGTTCGGAGTGTCTTTGAAGGCCAAGAATGCACCGATTGCATCTTCATCAACATATCTCTCTATTTGAGGAAAGAGGACCACCCCAAATATGGTAAGAGCGAGCACTAATTTGAACGGTCCCCACTTTTTAGCTGCGGCATAAGATTGTAATAGGCCCTCGAAGTACTCTTGTGGATACCCGGCTACACCATTTCTCTTTAACTTCTGCAACCTCAATTCATCCACACTAATCCTGAGCAACGTTGCGAGCTTTTCATCAGTATAGTACTGCCCCTGATATTGGTAAGGCCTAGCATGTGATCTAGCGAACCCCAAAAGCTGCTCATACTCCTCTAATGTGGGTGACAACTGAAAATTCTTGAAGAAGAAACACCTCACATCAGAGTCGTAGAATTGACTCAAAGCTATAAGAGCGTCCTCTTGAACGTTTAACTGCAGCAATCTACGAACATTCCCGTATGCTTGATCAAAGGACTCTCTCTCAATGGGGCCCATAAGGGCTGCACACTGCCTCAGACTACCGATCTCAACCCTCTTCATAACTGGGAAGCGAGAAATGAGCGAAGTCTTGCTACTCAACTCCATTCTGATGCACCTATGACAAGACGGTACGTTATTCGAGGGTTCCCGGCAAGCCAATGCAAATGAGATGCAGTATGAATGCAGATGTTTACAACATTTAGTTTTAATGAATGCGATTATGATGCGATTATGACATGAATGATGCATGTAGGGATGATAAAAACGATGCATAAGGATGGAGGTTCAAAAATTCAGGATCGGTTTATTTGAAAGAAAGGAAATATTTTTGTATTTTCTTGGAAGGTTTTTGAAAAAGCTCCTTTTTGAGGAAGACATGCCCTAAATTACCATGCAGCACACAATTCGTATGCCCTCGTGTCCTATAAAGGTGGGAATCCTAAGTTCTAGGGCAACTTCAAAGGTTCCTCCCATGTAGTTCTAATTCACACCCTCACAATGGCTACCAGAGCTATAGAATCCCCATGCCGACATCCACAAATGTAGAGAACTACCAAGTGTGGAGCGTCATGAGAAAGCGTGCTCTGCCGAGACTTTCATGAGTATCGCATGCACAAAGGTCTCGAATGACGACTCACTAATCGTCTCCACTCTCCTAAGTGTTTGTTGGATCCGGGTATAGGAGCCCACTCAAAGAACATAAATCATAAGGTGTGAAAGTGTGTGATTGAGGACATACTTTCTAAAAATCTACCCACCCCACCTGCAAGGAAACCAGAACAGTCCAGATAAACAGTTGTCTACCCTAGGGTTCAACATGCATACACTAGTTTAATATACAAACCATTCTAATAAGTCCACAGTAATTACACGCATTGCTTACCTCAAGAAAGGGAGCTAAGAAGAAGGGGACATAATAGAATGGGGGAATGCATGTTTTACCTCAAGAAAAGGAGCGAAGAAGAGGGGACATGGGAATTGAGGAATGCATGTATAAGCACAACCATAAACATACAAAAAGAGAAAAGAAAAGAAAAAGGAAAAGGAAGAGATAGAACATAGTTTTTCAAATCAAACAAATTAAACCACATCAAATTAATTAGGCTTGACCCTCATCTCTCTTTAAATAAAGAAAGAAAAATCCCATGAGTCGCCACTGCTGCGCCCGAAAAATCCGGTTTGGGACTTTTCAGTTTGACAACGTTGAAAATCGAGAGCCGCCACCAATATTTATTTAGGAAAACATTGAAAAACCTTTTTAGGAAAGCGGGTGGTCTTTCAAAAACTTAGAGATGTAGGTTCGGGGGTTGCGCATGGGGAAGGTATTAGCACTCTCACGCCCTTTCTACCGAAAGGAACCATTAATATGATGTGGTTTTGAAATGTTTGATTTGAAATACGTTGTTCTATTTATTTTTCTTTTCTTTTTGAGAAATCACTTTATTGAAAACGGGAAAAAGGGATATTTTTGGTATCTTTGAAAAGCGGAACAAAACAAAGACTTTTGAAAAAGCATGCTTGACGGGACAGAACCCGGTCCTACGTGATTTTCACCGCCGAGGATCAAAGCAACGTAGTTCTTGTTTTTTTGGGCTTTTTAAAGGTATGCTTGACGGGACATGAACCCGGTCCTACGTGACTTCACCGGGCCGAGGATCAAAGCAACGTAGTTCTCGCTTTTGCGTGAAAACGGCTTTTGAGATTGAGTTTTGAAGTTTTTGAAATAAGACTCGAGTGTTCGCGAACACCAAACAAGCAAAGGCTTCGAGTGGCATTCGGTATTAACTCGAAAAGAGGGTTGGAGCCAGTAATCAAACAAGCAACGGCCGAGTGATTACAAGCGACAACGTTGTATTATTTTTTGAAATTGTTTTGAAAAAGGCGAGCATCGGTGATGATTATCACTAACAACTCGTGTTATTTTGAAATTTGGATTAGTTGATGTTTGATTAAGGTGTGGGAGCTTTCATGATAGCCAAACAAGCAAAGGCTTCGAGTGACTACCACTAATAACTCCTCATTAGCGATCAAACAAGCAAAGGCTTGAGTGATGGCTAATGATTTATTTAAGAAAATGCCTTTAGGATTTTTATTGAACAAGCATTTGATTTTTGGTTTGAAAACTAGTTTAGAAAAGAAGTTTGATTTGGAAAAGATTTCTTGAAAACAAGTAGAACATTTCAATCAACTCTAATCCCATAACCAAATGAAAGATGAATGAATGAAGTTCAAACATGTTCAATTAATCAAGCAAACAAGAACACATTGATCATCAATTAAGATTAAGCATGCCCATACAATTAAGGGAATCAATTGTCAACGATGCAAGACAAAGTTCTAAAAGTAATTGTGCAAGTGTGTGTAAGAGAGGTGCAATTGTCTTAATGATTCTATGCTACACAAGTAGTAGACTTACGTCTTCATATAAGAGCACATGCATGAGGGAAGGGATTGCACACTATTAAATCAAGACATTTGAATGGCATGATGGACAAGTGATACAATTAAATGATAGGCATGGGATATTCCTAATTGAATGATTGAACATGTAAGCAAAGATGCATGAATGAGCAAGCATGTGAATGCATGAGTATACAATGGATGAATGCGCATTATAGAATGCAAGGCATGGCATTATTGGATGCATGATTAGGCAAACATGTGAATGCATGAATATACAAGGAATGAATATGCATGTTTGAATGCAAGACATGGTGTTAAGGGATGCATGAGCATTTAAGAATGGATGCAAAGCATACAAGTGAATGAATGACTAGCACATAAAAGGAAGCAAGGAACGTGAACATATGAGGATGCATGAGAGTGTCACATAGACTAAGTGTGAATGAGGATGCATGAATGTGAAAGTAATTTGATAAGGAATGGTAAAAGGTTTAAGTAAGAAAGTGGTAAAATGTTTTTGGGTTTTTAGTGTTTAGGAAATGAGATGAAATGTTTTTGTTTTGAAAGTGGTAAAAATGTTTTGGGGTTTATTTTATGAATATAGAAAGTGGGAAATGCAAGTGAGAAAATGTTTTGGGTATTTTTGCAAATTGGTAAGTGGTAAAACTTTTAGTAAAAAGTTAGTGAATGGTAAAGTAAGAATGCATGAGGTGAAAGGTAATTATAGTAAAGTAAAAAGTTAAAATGTGTTTTTTTATTTATGGTAAAAGATTAATGAGTGGTAAGGTAAAAAAATAAATGAAGGGTTAAAAATTACAAGAACACACTAACACAATTGTATTTGTCTACACAAGATCAAACACACATTTTAAGCACACAATTGAACCCTAAAAAGGGCCTCTAAGGCCGAAACCTTATATGCACAAATCAATACATTATTTCATGCCAAAACTCATAATCCACACATAGAACAAATCATGCAAATCATACACATCAAGCATTTTATTTACATAACTCAAAAAATGAAAAGAAAGCAACACAAAACCCTAAATTCTAAGGCCCCCTAAAACCGAAGTTTATAGACCCATAAATCAAGCCAAACATTCAACTTGTAAGCTATGACATGAACAATAGGATGCATATATCATGTGAAAATTCTTTATTCATGGAAAGGTGACAAAATGAGTATGAAAAATGCAAGAACATGGTTGAAAACACAAGAACCCTCTCATCAAGGCCAAGGGTTCACTTCAAACACCCAAGGCTCCCAATGTCCTTGACATAGTGTTTGAAATAAACCCTCTAAGCCTCTTTGAGAGAGGAAAGAGGAGTAGGAGAGAGTTTCACATGCTAAAAATTAAAAATGCACAAGATAACAAGCTTACCTCAAGAGATAACTAGCAAAAAGTGGAAAATGGAGATCAAGAACAAATCAACAATAATCTTCACTAATCACCAACAAATGTCACGCAAACTTGAGGGAAGCAAGCTCCTTTGTGATGTAAAAATGGAATCAAGGGTGAAAAGAAAAGGATATATGAATATGGAGTGGATTTGAGGTGATTTGGTGGATGAAACTTGAAAAGAAAATGGAGGAGAAGGAGGGAGTGATTTCGGCCAAGAGAGGGAGGAGAGGAGGAGGTATGCTAGCTAGGGTAAAATGAGGGTGTGTATATGCCTTTGGTCTTATTTTTGGGTTTTTATATGGGGTGAAAACTTAAGGGCATTTATGACAATGTGCCTCATGCAAACCAATAGGATTTGAGAAAGAAATTGAATCAATGGTCAAGATGCATTATCACATGGATTAGGGGCAATAAAGTGAGGAGAGAGAGAGCTGGGTGTGCAGCATAAGGAGTGGGGTGAAGGATAAGCTCATTTACAAAATTGTATTTTTCCATAAAGCTTATTACATAAGTGCCATTTTGATTCAAATGAAGGGTGGGGATTGGATTTCACATTTAAATGGAAGGCCATGATTTAGTACAATTTGCAAACAATAAAAATAAATGAAAATGGGGTGGATTATGGCTGTTATTCGCAGCTAAGGGAGTGGGAGAGTGAGTGGAATTGCAAATTGTACTTTTGTTCTTATCCTTAATTCAAAAGAGTGTAGAATATTCCCTTCTAGATCATTCTTCCTAATTCATGCCATTTTGGGCCATATCCTATGATTCAATGATTGGGCTCTGAATTTTATGATCTCACCAATCCCAAAATTGATTTATTTACCCCACCTCAAAGGAAAAGACCATTTTACCCTTCTATCCAAAAACTAGGTTTTTAGGCCAAAAGGTTTAATATTTATGCACAAAAATAATCACAATGGAGCACAAATATCCCTCAAATAAATCATTGATGATTATTCAAGGCTTTGGGACAAAAGACCGCTCTTATTGTGAAATGACCAAAATGCCCTTTCACTCTAAAAACCCTAGTTTTTGCCTGAAACACATTTCCACTTCAAAAATGATTTTTCTCCCTAGGAGTGACCTCTAGTACCTTGAAATGCATGTTGAATGACTTGTCCTGAGAAATTGTCCCTTATTTGCAAAATGACCAAAATACCCTTTTGCACTGAAAAACCCTAATTTGTCTAAGAAGTGCATTCCAACTTCAAAAATGATTTTAGAAGCTTTGAAATGACTTTTAGAAATCTAAATGCAATGCATGATGCTCTCTTCTCCTCTAGTTATTTATTTTTGGGGAAAATTAGGGTTTTGACCTAAGCCGGACAAAATTGGGGTATGACAACAATGCTTCTGGCTTTCAGGTTATGCGGTTGTAGGTTACCCATCAATTTTATTTTGATACCTTACTTAAATGAGGTATAGATTTGGCCGGTCGAGCACTTGTAGCTGTGTCCCACCTAGTCTAAATACTTGATGTTTAAATACTTGAGGTTGTTACAGGATGACATTTTTTAAAAAGGTGTTGAATTTGTATTTTTAGAAAGCATGACATTATGTTTATAACTAATTTATTTTTGTAAGTATTAGTATTTGAAGTTTATTTATTTAGAGAAAATATTGTGAGTTAAAGATGTACGTTCTAAAATGAATATTTTCCTCCATAAGAACCCACCGCACTTCTCCTCCATCCCATAAAGCCCAAAACGCAACCCGCCTAGAACCTGGCCCAACTCCTCTTCTCCTTCCCTAGTTCTCCTGAATCATTTCGATTCTTGCTCCGTGTGTGTATATATATATATATATATATATATATATACCTCGATTAGGGACCTTGATTCATAGATCCTTGCACCCTGTTTTCTCTCCTTCTATTCCCTTCAGTTCCCTCCCTTTCTTGCCCTTATTCGCAATTTTCTTGTGTGACCACTCACACTACTAGAAAACAACGATTTAGCGTAGGCCAGAAGCCCACGCTAAAACACTAGAAACAGACGCTAATCATGATTTAGAGTCGGATTAGCGTCGGTGTCGCGCGGACGCTAAAGGGGTCGAAGCTAAATCATAGCGTCCCAGAAAATCAGGCCGACGCAACATTAGCGTAGGCCAGGCCGACGCTAAGGCCAAGGCCGACGCTAGTGTCAACTCTTAAAAAAGTCAACTACTTAATGTTAGCGTCCGCCTATCCGACGGTAATGTCAACAAAATATAAATGTCAACAATTTATTAGCGTCCGTTTAGCCGACTCTAAAGTCAACTTAGGAAAAGTCAACAAAATATTAGTGTCCGTTGTGCAGATGCTAATAATTTGTTTTTTTATATAACAACAAAGACGCACTTTGCTTTCTATACCATACATTTACTTTTCACCTGTTACTTAAGTACCATTAAAAAACAAAATAACCAACCAAAATGCTTAATCCAAAAACAACATAATACCATAGCTAATCCAAGTGTTTGGCATTCAACATCTAGAGAAAACACAAAATATCAATGTGTTTGGCATCCAACATATAGAGCAACTACAAAATATCAAAGTGTTTGGCAGCCAACAATTAAAGAAAAGTATTAATAACAAGATCAATCACTATGTTCTGATTCTTCATCCAAATCATCATCATAATGAGGATGGCTAGCACAAGATCCACCACCAGATTTACGCTCAAGAGCATCCATACGAGCTTCTAACTTTCGCGCACGCGTATTTGCCTCTCGAGCTTCTTGGGTAGCCACTTCAACTTGGGCTCTTGCCTCTTGAGCCACCTTCTCAGCTTTAAGTCTAGCTGCCCTCTCTTCTTTCAAAGATATCCCAATGAAACCAAGAGGATTCTGGAACGGCTGGATAAGTGACTTGGAACCAGATTTGACATTCACACATAAGCCTGCTGTGCCATAAAGCCGACCACGATTAGGACTGTAACACCCCTTCCTATTTTTCTACTATTTAGACAATTTTAAGACCAGAGTTTTCAAAAATATTCCACGCACCTCAAAGAGAGTGCTACATTTCTTCCAAAACATAAAACGACGAATTGAATTTTCATAAAACAACTTGTGCGTGATACATAGCACGTCAAAATGGGGCGAACCCTCAAAAACACTTATTTAGTTATTTACAACATCCTGAATGTAATTCACCAGCACAGCGGAAACATCAACAAGTCTAAGAGTATTTAATACAACATCCCATATCAGACTAAATACATCCAAATAATTTACTAAGTATCTAAGACTCCCCGCCCCCCGGTGCTACATATCAGAGCATGACCATCACTAGACTACTTCCTTCGCTATCACCTGCAGGTTGCCGGCATACGAGGCAACACGACGCAGTAGGGTGAGTCTCAATACATAGATAATAATAAATAAAACAAGAAACACAGTAGAATAGGGACACCAGAGATACAGTCAATTCAAATACACCATTAATACAGTTACACCATATATACAGTTACACCAAATACACCATTAGTTTATGAACACCAACTCACAATCATCATCAAGGCAACACCAAACATATGAATGTATGCATGAGTGCAAGTATGCATGTGGATCCATCATCACCGCTTTAAGCCTTGAGGGCACACGTCGCTTTGGCCGAAGCCTACACATCGCTTTGGCCGAAGCCCACATCGCTTTGGCCGAAGCCCACGTCGCTTTGGCCGAAGCCCACATCTTCGCTGAATATGCATGATTTATGTGACCTCCTCATGACAGTGCACCACAACACAATACATTTACCACAACAATTATTAAACTCGCCACTTTTCATTTCACAAATCAACTTCATTCACAATATAAGCCTTGGGGGCACACATTGCTTTGGCCGAAGCCTACTGTTACCTAAAATTTTCGACAGTATATTAAGTGAAGCTTTAAATGGGGTTGACTTCATATTTAATGTTGTTCTGTGGGCCATAGGTCAATATTCAAGTCAATGTTCCATCAATTCGACAGGAAAGGTATACAAGTGCAAGAAGTGCAAGGGAGCTTCGACAAACTTAGCTCTCAAAGCTATGAAGCAAGTAATGCAAGAAGCCTTCGACAAGAGAAGACTCAACACTTCGACAAGAGAAGACTCAATACTTCGACAGAGCGGGGCTCAACACTTCGTCAAGCGGTTGACAGTGGGTTAGTCGAAACGCGTGCAGAGCGGCGAAGCAGTGGCTACACTCCCCGTAGTTTTAGGAGGCAGTTACTCTTTCCCCCACGATTGGCCCTATGAGTATAAATACTCTTTTGTAATAGAAAATCAGGGTCACAACATTTTACAAGAACTCTGAGAAACTCAACTTCCAAGCCAAAGCGAAACACGAGTGAAACAGATCCTTTGTACGTGTTGGTGAACCATTTTATTCCTTCATTTAATGCAATTTTTTACTTTCTTTTTATGTTCGTTGCATTTATTGCTTTTACTTTGCTTGCAAGTTATTTCTTTCTACCATTCTCTGTTCTTACGCACGTCCAAAACACAAAACTTAAAGGCAATCGTCAAAGAGATTTCCTAGTTTGATCTCACAATCTCAACATTGAAAACTAGTGATTGTTTGCTAAAAACACCAGCAAACACCTACACATCGCTTAATCATCACCGCAACACTACACACCTCATCATTGGACTCAAGGACACACCAAGGACTAAATCCTCACCTAAGGACCAAATCACCTCCTAAGGGCCAATCCAACACCATAAGGACCATTTTAGCACCTAAGGACTAGTTTGACACCTCGGGGACCATTTTGACACCATAGGATTATTTTAGCACCTAGGGACTATTTTGACACCTAGGGACTCGTTTGGCACCATAAGGATCAATTTTACACTTAGGGATTAATTTGAACCCACACTTAGACGCCCTAGCACAACCAGGCGCCAAAACAGCGCATGGCAGCAGCAAATGGCGCCAAAGAACACAAAGAACACACATCAAGCGCAGACACGGCGCACAATCGGCGCCTCGGGCAGCCAAATGGCGCCCCCTGCCCAGGCACCACACGCACCACTCCTGCGCGCACACAGGCGCCAAGTTCCCAGCGAACTGGCGCCCCCTCCCCTGAGCAACACCCCTCGCAAGACAACAATAGTAAACTCGGCGCCGATTCCTAGGGAATTGGCGCCCCCTCTCCTTAACTCACCAAACCGAGAACAACATCAAACACCACACCACTAAAACTTCTCCTATTCAAGCAATCCCCCAAACATCCACTTCCACAAAACTCACTTAGACATTTAATCAACATCATGAAATCAACATATTCTCATATTTCATCACATTGAAGCATTTTATCAGACACATTGCATGCACATTTAACAACACATTTATTTCCAACATCAAGCATCATAGTATCACCAAATTAAACTCAAATACAACAACCAATCATCTCCATATTATTTAACACTTATCACACACCATATTGCATTAAATTCATGTAATTCACATTAACACTAACAATCAATACAATAGCATTTCAATTTCCATACAACAATTATTATAATCACATATTCATTCAATTACTCAAGTAAATCATTCAAAACACATTATAAAACAACCAAATAAATACCCCTAACACCTAATTTCTATGATTTCAAGGTTTATAAATTATTAACCATGAAAGAGAGCCCCCATACCTCCAAATTGCAAACCCAAGAAAACTACCTCCACCAACCACCCAAGAATCACCAAATAATAACTTTTCTCCTATACTTGAGCTTCTAACCCATCCATGGAAAAGAGGAAAAGACACAAGGTTAGAGTATGAAACTTATACTAATTGATAGATGAAGGAAAATGGAGTTGATTGGTACCAAAAACACTTACCCAAGACAAGAAGATGAATTTCTCTCCTCCCCCCTAAGCTTGAACAGCTGCGCGGCTTCCCATCCCTCTCCCTCTCTTATTTTTTTCTGTTTTCTTTCTTTCTAAGGAGATGGAAACCCTACCCCTAACTTAAGTCATAACTTTGGGCCTATTTAGTGGGCTTGGGCCCCTTATTTACACCCCTTAGGTACTTACACACATCCTCCCAACTTAATTAAAATACTCACCATTTATTTACTACACCTCACTCCTTAATTTAATTAGTCACCCTATATTTATTTTAATATAGACAACTAAAATATTACTTAATTAAATTAGTCAAATAATCACTTAATTAAATTAGTTAAATAATCACTTAATTAATTTTTGGGGCGTTACAACTCTCCCCCACTTAGAATATTTTCGTCCTCGAAAATTTAACTATCATGGACATGCACAACTTAAACACACCTCACAACAAACATTAAATTCTAGCAGGACACCCTAAATGAAACTCGTACCTCTAAATGCAACTATCACTCCCCCGCAGGCTCCGAACCCACCAGCACAAACACTCTCCCGTTATACTTCTCCTTCTTAGGCTTTGGACACTTGGTACTAATGTGCCCCACTTCTCCACAGTTGTAACAGACCACATCCTTCTCCTCACACTTAATTAGCAGATATATGACCTTCCTTACCACGCTTGAAACACTTGTTGACCATGCAATCTAGACTCTTATGCCCCGGCTTACCACACTTGTGACACACAATCCTCGCAGTGGCGTCTCCCCCACTTGGCTTCTTGCCCGAACTCTCCTCTCCCCTTGCCCTTACCACCTGGAACTTCATAGGACTTCCTACGAAACTGAGAACTTCTCTTCTCCTTCACTATCTCGTATGAACGATTGCTATCCTCCTCGAAAATCCACACCAAACTCACGAAAATCAACATCCACTCTTCTTATCACCTCTAACCGTTCTCATCTATGTTCTATCGTATACGCAACAGATCAAACACTCTTCCCTACACTCTTACTCCCCAATTAGGTATTCTAACCTGTAGGTTGTCAAATCCTACCCGACTACCCAACACAAGAGACACCAACAATTATGGCCAGAGGCCCAACAACACTAACAACCGTAATTAACACAACAATACCAATCTCAACAATTTATCATTTATCCACATCATTCACATCAACAATTAACACGGTCATAACAACAAAATTCAAGTTCAACCTATTTCACAATTAATCATTTTATTCAACGTTCAAATTAGTCCACCTAAACTCGGGTGCAGAAAATTCTGTAACTTTGCGCCACCTTTGGCGAATCAATTAAAATAGTAAACGACCTCGGATTTCGACAAATAAATACTTGTTGGAAAGCCACGAATGTGTAGTTTCTGAATATATCATTAAAGTTTCAAAACAATGAGCCAATTAGTACAGTTTTTAGAAACAACCCGAACAGTTCCCAGACTTGACAGATTCTGTCCTCCCACTTCATTTCACTCTAACTGACTTAAACTAGACCAAATGGGACAAAACTTTAGGCCGAATAAAAGCATTTTGAGTGTAGTTTCTAATGGAAAAACAATCGTTCAAAACGGAGTTCATTTGGAGACATAAAAGCTGCAACAACCGAACCTATTCACAGTTGGACTCTAGAAATCTGACTCGACTTTGGAGATTCATAACTGGGGCTACACAACCCCGAATTTAACAAAAACAGTGCCAAAACGAACGGCTTTAAGTCTATTTTCAAAACACTCAGCCACATAATTTTTGACTCAACCAAACAGTACCAGTTTTCAAAAGATCAAAACAAAGGTCTGCACACGCACAAAATCGTAAACAAGTAAAACTCATCATGATCAATCACCAAACCAATTATAATCATCACATACTTATGCATTTCATCAAGCATCAAATAAGCATAACCAATCATGCAACGATTTAAACACTCAAGGCCGAAAAGATTTAAACACGTAGGCATCATCTTCAATCTCTTTATTCCTAGGGATTTGGCTAACATGCGATTTTACAACTTCCCTAGAAAATATCATTGACATATAATTCTACCAATTTTAATTGATTTCATATCACAAAATAATATAACCAACACATGCTTCTTAATACAATTGTTTTAGTGCACAAAAGGTCTCGCTGTACCGTTTCATCATTAAATTTAGAAGCCACGTAATCACACCAAGAAGTGACAATTAATAATGGTAATAGCAACAACAAAGGCCACAGTTAAATCATAAATCGAACAAAATTTTCACAATTGGAATTCATAGTTAGAAGGTACTCAAAATTGTATATGTTTGTTTTCTATAACTTTGATAGTCTTTATTGGACCCACCTTCACGTATCATAAAATTATACTTTTTCTAACCATGCAATTAGTGTAAAACTTCCTCATTTTCAAACTTCATTAAACTACAACTCAATCGGTCCAAAAGCCGAAGTTATGTCACATTTCGAAATAAAACCCTAAAACATTTTGGGAACGGAATTCAACACTAATTTGACATCACACTCATTTTCCAATAGCATAAAATTTTCTAAGTAGCATCTTTGAAAAACCATAGAACTCACAGTTTTGGTCAACACGGAAACTATATGCAAAACCCCAACCTCACTATCACTCGAGCATGCAACCACATAAACAACTACCTATTAGTTCAAAATTTATTTTCCGACATACACTCAGAAGGTAAGGAAAGTTAATCATTTAATTTTGACAAGTCATGTAACACCCCAAAATAATTCAATTAATTAACTTAGTTGAGTTATTAAGGGTTTGCAACATTTTACTCTTAAGTCAAGTAATTCATTAAGTAAAAGCTAAGCATGTGTTACTATTTTAGGGAAATGTCAAAGTAGGTAAAGGGTGTGGGTAGTAGAAAGCCCACGGCCTAATAAGGCCAAGGCCCATTTAAGTCCATTGGGACATATTAAATGGTACCTTCGAAGGAGACATCCCATTCAGTTCAAAAATATAGTTAAGTTTCTGAATTGAGGAAGTAGAGAGAGAAGTGAGAACCGAAGAGAGAAGGAAGAGAACTTGAGCGTGGAGAGTTCAAGCTAGGAGAGGAGAGGAGAGCTTGTTGCTGTGGTTTGTTGGAGAGTGGAGGTTTCTCATCTCTTCTCGAATCATTAAGGTTAGGGGGTCTTTTAATCCTTGTAATATTCTGTGTTGATAGTGTTTTGGTGTGAGTGGTTTTTGATCACCTTGCATGTGTGTTTTATGTGTTGTTCATGATGTATCTTTGTTGTGTTTTGCTCCTTGCTGAGATTTGTGGTGAGATACGACGGTGATCGGTTGGGAAAGATAGAGGAGTGTAACTCTCTTTGTTCTGAGTGGTACGAAGTGAGCTTTGCATGGTGAGGCATCAAAGTGTAAATCAGTGTAGTGTGAAGAAGTGAGCTTGCATGTAGAGTTAAGGAGAGGATCGGAGCAAATGGAGTGAGTATCCGAGTGTGCATGCGTGAAGTGAGCTGGAAATGAGCTTGCATGTTGAGTTTAAGTGAAGAAACAGAGTAAAAGAAGTAAAAAGGGGAGTTAAGCGCCTTATTACGCGCGTAAACCGAAATACCTTAAGCCTAGAGTGAGAGAAACCGAGCTTGAGGGAAGTCAACGCTTAGAGTGTCTTAGTGTTGAGGGTCTGTTGGTGAGTTTGAGGGAGAGTATGTGTATAAACACTATTAACGAGGGGTAGGGATGCATAAACCGAAGTGTAGGTGTCTCGCCTTAGGTTACCGAGGTGTAGAGGTCCTCAGGCCGAGGTAGCGTCACCAAGGTGAAACGCCCAAGTGCCTAAGAATAGGTGAACTGAACCAGGGAATACTGAGGAGTGATTTTTCCATGACTTAGATGATTTTGGTGTAAGGGAGTGCGTAACTGTGAGCGCGTTGCCAAATTGAGGTTGTGAGTGTGGTTAGCCGAGGTACACACATAGTGTGCCGAGGTAATGTTGCGTGGTTAGCCGAGGTACACATATAGTGTGCCGAGGTGAGGTTAGGCGCCAATGTTGTCTAACCCATTGTGGGACGCTACTGGGAGTGCTACTTTAGCACCAATGTGCATAAGTAAGGGAGCGATTAAGTCCATTTTGGTCCTTAGGTGACATTTTGGTCCCTAAGTGTCGTTGTGGTCCTCGGTGTGACAAGTAGTCCACCATGGATTGCCGAGGTGACTGAGAGGTCGGTTGTAGGTCCTAAGGTGATTCTACCGGTGTTGTAGGGTCGACCTTAGCACTGTGATGATGTCTAGGTGGTGTAGACGTCGCAGTGAGCGACGGAGTAACGACGGAGTAGAACGACGGAGTAACGACGGTGAACGACGGTGTAAACATTCACATACGTTATGATTGTTTTGTGTGTGATTGTATTTGTCATGAAGTCACATGTTCATGTGCATATTACGACGGAGGAGGTCTCGGCCTCGGATATGGTAGGACTTCGGTCTCCATATCAAATAACGACGGAGTTAACGACGGAGATGCCGACGGGCTAAATAACGACGGTGGAGGTACCTCATTGCATAATGCCCTGTGGATGGGTTGCATACATGCATACATTACATGATTTGTTGTGTTGAGCTGATTGATAATTGTTGTGATTAATTGAGCTATCGGTGAGTGACTGTAATTGTTGAACCGAGGTGTTTTTAGTACTATCTCTATACCTAAGCTTTCTTCACATTATATTACTTGTGTTAAGAGACTCACCCTAGCTGCTTATTGTTGCCTGCTCTCGTGGCAACTTGCAGGTACTCATGAGTGATGGTTGTGCCTAGCTCAAGTCGGTCGTGTCTGCTCTGGTCGTGTAACACTGGGTTGGGGCCGAGTAGATTATTTTTAGTGTTTTGTATGCTGATCTTGTATATTTTGCTAGATAGTCTTTTGGAACTAAAACTATCATATTTTGTGTAACTATTACTATGTAATATGACTTGTTGTGTTACTGGCCGAGGTGCCTTATATGGTGGGCTGAGACCCTTTTGCCGTGGTGATGCGCATGACTGCATGCTTTGTAAATGCTGTGAAACTGTTTTTGAACTTAATTGAATTTCTGTTTTCTTTTTATCACCAAATGTAGCACTCCTTTGAGTGGAATTTTGAAACTCTGATTTTAAGTTAGTAGACTGAATTGATTAAGATAAGGGGGTGTTACAAGTCACATCATGCTCACGAAACAAGTCAAATTGAAACACTGAAAATGTCGAAACTTCAAGTTATGCAATCTTAATTGAGTTAATGAAAATATAGCATTACACAGCATCTCATTTTAGCACACTAACTTCGAAACAATTAAGCACAAGTCAAACTTAAACTCATATACATCACAGTCACAATCAACTTATAGCAGAGACGTCAATCAAGTGCAACAATTTTCAACAAGCAATCTTCAAATATTGTTCAGCGTATACTTACCACGGTTAGGTTATATAAAGGTACTCCCTATATTCTAGCAGGCTAATCAAGCAGTCCATCAATTTAAAATTAGTGCATGCATCCAAATTTAATAATAACTATGAGTTATTGTCGCCTCTTTCATTGGGGATGAGTGATTGGGGTGATTAGTCCCTCCTACTCATGCAACCAACTAATTAAGGTCACAAAAACTACTTTCTTTCAATTTATAACTACCACATTAAAAGATTTGTAACGCAGTCCGGAGTGCGAAGGCGACGTCACGACTTTCACTCCTTTGACGTCGTTAGAACTCTTTTAATTACACACACATCTTAATGATACTAACAACAGTCACAAACAACCAAAATCAATGCTACAACCAACAGTTACATATTTTCAATCACACATACCTCAATAAATCGATATGACTTTCAATCGCTATTCATCAAATAAATTACAAGGCATATCGATGAAAGGACAAACCAACAAAGGTAACAGTAATAAGCAGCAACATAATTATGATTTAGAACGAGTACCAAGACTCGAGGGTTAACAGACTCGACAACTTGGCCGGACAGACCGAACTGCTTTGATACCACTAATGTAACACCTCCTTCCTAAACATAAAACGACGAATTGAATTTTCATAAAACAATTTGTGCGTGATACATAGCACGTCAAAATGGGGCGAACCCTCAAAAACACTTATTTAGTTATTTACAACATCCTGAATGTAATTCACCAGCACAGCGGAAACATCAACAAGTCTAAAAGTATTTAATACAACATCCCATATCAGACTAAATATATCCAAATAATTTACTGAGTATCTAAGACTCCCCGCCCCCCGGTGCTACATATCAGAGCATGACCATCACTAGACTACTTCCTTCGCTATCACCTGCAGGTTGCCGGCATACGAGGCAACACGACGCAGTAGAGTGAGTCTCAATACATAGATAATAATAAATAAAACAAGAAACACAGTAGAATAGGGACACCAGAGATACAGTCAATTCAAATACACCATTAATACAGTTACACCATATATACAGTTACACCAAATACACCATTAGTTTATGAACACCAACTCACAATCATCATCAAGGCAACACCAAACATATGAATGTATGCATGAGTTCAAGTATGCATGTGGATCCATCATCACCGCTTTAAGCCTTGAGGGCACACGTCGCTTTGGCCGAAGCCTACACATCGCTTTGGCCGAAGCCCACATCGCTTTGGCCGAAGCCCACATCTTCGCTGAATATGCATGATTTATGTGACCTCATGACAGTGCACCACAACACAATACATTTACCACAACAATTATTAAACTCGCCACTTTTCACAACTCAACTTCATTCACAATATAAGCCTTGGGGGCACACATCGCTTTGGCCGAAGCCTACACATCGCTTAATCATCACCGCAACACTACACACCTCATCATTGGACTCAAGGACACACCAAGGACCAAATCCTCACCTAAGGACCAAATCACCTCCTAAGGACCAATCCAACACCATAAGGACCATTTTAGCACCTAAGGACTAGTTTGACACCTCGGGGACCATTTTGACACCATAGCATTATTTTAGCACCTAGGGACTATTTTGACACCTAGGGACTAGTTTGGCACCATAAGGATCAATTTTACACTTAGGGACTAATTTGAACCCACACTTAGACGCCCTAGCACAACTAGGCGCCAAAATAGGCGCACAGGGCAGCCAAATGGCACCCAGCAACACAGCAACACACACTGGCGCAGACACGGGCGCACAACTGGCGCCTTGGGGCAGCCAAATGGCGCCCCCTGCCCAGGCACCACACGCACCACTCCTGCGCGCACACAGGCGCCAAGTTCCCAGCCGACCGCGCCTCCCCCGAGCAACACCCCTGTGCACAACAACAGAAAAACCGGCGCCGCATTCTCCTTGGGAATTGGCGCCCCTCCCTTAACTCACCAAACCGAGAACAACATCAAACACCACACCACTAAAACTTCTCCTATTCAAGCAATCCCCCAAACATCCACTTCCACAAAACTCACTTAGACATTTAATCAACATCATGAAATCAACATATTCTCATATTTCATCACATTGAAGCATTTTATCAGACACATTGCATGCACATTTAACAACACATTTATTTCCAACATCAAGCATCATAGTATCACCAAATTAAACTCAAATACAACAACCAATCATCTCCATATTATTTAACACTTATCACACACCATATTGCATTAAATTCATGTAATTCACATTAACACTAGCAATCAATACAATAGCATTTCAATCTCCATACAACAATTAATATAATCACATATTCATTCAATTACTCAAGTAAATCATTCAAAACACATTATAAAACAACCAAATAAATACCCCTAACACCTAATCTCTATGATTTCAAGGTTTATAAATTATTAACCATGAAAGAGAGCCCCCATACCTCCAAATTGCAAACCCAAGAAAACTACCTCCACCAACCACCCAAGAATCACCAAATAATAACTTTCCTCCTATACTTGAGCTTCTAACCCATCCATGGAAAAGAGGAAAAGACACAAGGTTAGAGTATGAAACTTATACTAATTGATAGAGGAAGGAAAATGGAGTTGATTGGTACCAAAAACACTTACCCAAGACAAGAAGATGAATTTCTCTCCTCCCCCTAAGCTTGAACAATTTGCATGGCTTCCCCTCCTCTCTCTCTCTTTATTTTTTGCTTTCTTTCTTTCTAAGGAGATGGAAACCCTACCCCTAACTTAAGTCATAACTTTGGGCCTATTTAGTGGGCTTGGGCCCCTTATTTACACCCCTTAGGTACTTACACACATCCTCCCAACTTAATTAAAATACTCACCATTTATTTACTACACCTCACTCCTTAATTTAATTAGTCACCCTATATTTATTTTAATATAGACAACTAAAATATTACTTAATTAAATTAGTCAAATAATCACTTAATTAAATTAGTTAAATAATCACTTAATTAATTTTTGGGGCGTTACAAGGACCCCCCGCAGCCACCTTCCAACAATCAAGTGCCACTGCTCCATCTACCGGTTGATTATCATCACCAACTAAATCAAACACATTTTTTTTGAATGTATCCTGATCAATAAGGAAATAATAATAAGCTACTAGTAAAAGTGCCAAACTAAACCAAAACAATGCATAAGGAATTAACTAAAAATTCAAGAAACAAGGACAATAACTTACATAGGTAGTTTCGGCTCGATGATCAACCCAAGCACCAGATTTTTTTTTTTGTGGGTTTTTAAAAATAACTCATCTGGTGCCAGATCTCCTTGCTTCTCATTGCACTACAAATAAAATCAATATGTAATCACAATTAACTCAAGTGCACTAAAAATAGCATATTACTAATATTTTAATACTTACTAACTCAAGTGCCAAATCAATATGAGCCTGCGTCCTGAGGTGTGGACCGCTCCACCTCTTGTTGATGCTCTATTAATCTTATTTCTCTCGGAGATCTCCTTGAACTTTGGTTTTTTCCAGTAATCTAGAAGACCAAGCCAAGCTTTCTCTCCCATCCAACCAGGCCGAACATTTTTCTTTCTGCGCTTAGTAAGCATGTCACTGAGTCTTTTCTTAGCCTTTTGTTCAAACAAAAGGCGGACAATACCTGTAAGACTAGGATCCCATGACACCTTCTTCTGCAAATTACAATACAATTTAAAACATCACAATTTGATAGTTAATTGATGTCATATACAATTTTCCCATGTTTACTATGACTTTATTGGTGGAACTATCAGACCACAAGTACACTGTATTTAGCTATATTTGATAACTATCAAACAAATCTAATATAAATTTAAGAAAAAGGCAAAAGAGAAAAAAACCAAATCTGTCCAAATCAAATAGTCTGCAACTTAGTACTATGCTCATTAATCATTACTATAGTTCAGTCCAAATCATTACTGACAACAAGTCAAAACATTCCACACCTAGCTCATCAATCATTACTCTATTTAAGGCAATCAAAGAAAATTTAATGTTAAAAATGTTGTTGTAGAGAAATACATACTTAACCCAAATATCGCAAACCAATCATCTCGAATTTTTTTGGTTGTTTGACTCCAATCATAGATAGGCTTTTGAAATTGTGTTTGAATAGCTTCCTTAATGGCATCTGCAACTTCTTTGCCAGGAATGAGCCTGCAAAGTAATAAAAAGGAAGATGAATGAAGCATCAAAACCAACACATCCGCAGAGTAATAAAAAGTTTTTGAAAGGAATATTTTAAAACAAGTTGTAAAAGTTGTAACTTACCCTTTACCGAAAGGTTGTATCTTGACCTTCCCTTCACCATCTCTCTCTTGTATGTGAGGAGGAAATGACCTTTCACCAACCTGAGCTTCATCCTCTTGGTCCTCGTCCCCACTTTCCTCTTGGTCCTCGTCCCCACTTTTCTCTTTGTCATGGTCTTCAACTTCCTCATCTTGGTAAGACACATCATCATTCGCTACTGAAGCCTCATGTGGGGCTTGTTGTGAAGAAGCACCCATGGTTTGAAGGTTTATACCTGGAGTTGGCATAAACATAAATAACTCAGGGGTAGATGCATGAATGGGTGACGGTGTCCGAGCAAACGCTACATTCTCGATGGGTGTCGCGTGCGGCCTGCACGAGAGGTCGGGACACAGTGGAGATGAGCGGTCAAGTGGCCTAGTGTTAATCAAATTGCGACGCAAGATATTCTGCTGCTCAAGTTTGCGCGGTGGTATCATCCTACATTTACCCTTGGTAGGTTGGACCTTTTCTCCTTTGCCACGACCACCGCCACCTTTGTTATTCATCTGTTGTCATAACAATATTAAAAGAACAAATACTGATTAAAAGAACAAATACCTTCAACTAGCAGAACATAACAAAGTAATCAAAATCTTCAACAAACAAGACTCATGCAAAAATACATAAAGGGAGAGATAATGTTGTTGTATCATATGTATGTACCTTTGAAGATGATGTTGTTGTATCTTGCTTAGGCTCCTTCAAGATTGCTTCTGATGATTCTTCAGATCTTTTATTCTTTGCTCCACGTGTTGTCCCCTTTCCTCTTCCATGACTAGTTTTCATCTGCATGATTTGCACTGTGTATAACTTTTAAAAAAAAATTAAACTAAATATAGGTTGTGATAAACCATATATATCCCTTGAGGTTTCAAATTTTAATTAATTAGAAGAGGGAAACAGATAAATGAGGAAAACTTATCCCATGGAACTTATCATGGATAATAACAAACAATAGTGAATCAGTTTTTAGAGCAAGATTTTTGTATCAAAAGGAAAAATAGAACATAACAAAGTAATCAAAATCTTCCACTAACAAGACTCATGCAGAAATACATAAACAACACTCCAAGGATTCAAAGTCACTCAAAAATAATGTGCAATACAAAGTATTATAATAAAATACATGCTCAATCATTGTGAGGTGAATGATCAAAAATCTCTTCAAAGACATCTATATGTGAGGCGTCACGTAAACAAGATATTGATTCAATTTCTGGAATAGCTAGAACAGGTGACATCCCATCAGACTGATATAGCATTTCATCCTCTGTGTTATCAATCTCCACATGACCCCTTGGTTTTGTGGTGATTGCCGCACACCATCCACGCATAGCTCAACACATTTCTGGATAGGAGACATAGTACACTTGTGTTGCTTTTTGCGCAAGGATAAAAGGATCGTAAGGACCATAACGTTTATCCATTTTAATATCCACAATTTTATAATGTGGATGAACCTTTGTGCCCGTATTTTTTGTTGGGTCAAACCATTCACAATAAAATAGTGCAATCTTGTCATTGAGACCAAAGTAATCTACTTCAAAGATATGGTTGATTGTGCCATAATAATCATTTTCTCCTCCTTCAGTAAGACCCTTTACATGCACCCCACAGTTAACCGTTTTTTTTACCATTACTCCAGGCCTTAGTATGAAACTTGTACCCGTTGACAAAGTACATGTTCCATGATATTGCCATTGATGAAGGACCTCGAGATAGTGCCATTATGTCTTTGTTTGTAACTCCATTCGCCTCCTAATCTACATATTCCATTATCCATGTGGGAAACTCTGCATGTATACGTCCAGATGCGTCTTCTTCATTGATCGAGTGATTCTCCAAGAAAGTGCTGACATCAATCACATAATTCATCATTCAACATAGGTTATAATGTGTATCAAGATCATGATTGATGCGTAATGAAGGATACTTACTCAAGATATGGTTTGATCTCAATACAGTTAATCAAGACATGGACATGAGCGGAATCCCACTCATTATCTGATAGATAATGTTCTCTTGGCTTCCCACTGGGCCGACCACCTTTGTGTATGATGGACAGTGTAGGTTCCATGTCATCACGTTCCAAACCAATATTATTACTTAAACTTGTGGTTGGCAACAAATTGAATGAGTTGAAATAATGAGAACAAAAATAAGTTGTCTCACGTTGTAAATAGTCAGCACATATGGAACCTTCAACCCTAGCCTTATTTGTCACGGCCTCTTTTGCACAACAATTACCTTTCAAATGGATACATCCACCGGTAATGTACAGGACCACCTAGCATTGCTTCATTGGCAAGGTGGATTGGAAGATGCTCCATTGAGTCAAAGAAACCAGGTGGGAAAATCCTTTCTAACTTGCATATGATAATTGGAATGTTTTCATCCAACTTAACTAAATCATCCATCCTCAACGTATTGGAACAGAGATCCTTGAAGAATAGACTTAACTCAGTTAATGGTCTCCAAACAAATTCTGGCAAGGAACGAAAAGCAATTGGAAGTAAACACTCCATAAAAACATGACAATCATGCTTCTTCATCCCATGCATTGTACCTCGACATCAGCACACCTAGCAATGTTTGATGCATAGCCATCAGGCATTTTAAGTTCCTTAAGCCATTTACAAACCAACTTGGCATCAGATGATGTCAGAGTGTAACTTGCCTTTGGCTTTCCCATCTTTCCGTTAGATAAGGCTTTCATCTCAAAGTCCCCGCGACAACATAATAAAGGCAAATCTTTTCTTGCCTTTTCATTATCCTTTGTTAGACCTTTAATATTCATGACCGTCTTAAATATATTGTCAAAGAAATTTTTCTCTATGTGCATCACATCAAGGTTGTGCCTTAACAAGTTATCCTTCCAATATGGAAGATCCCAAAAAATACTCCGTTTAGTCCAATTATGACCCACTCCATACCCATCAAACTTCTTTTCCCAACTAATTTCGATCACCTTTGAAAAACCACTTACAACCTCCCATACATCTTGCCCTGTGGCAATGTAAGGTCGTCCGTCTTTCTCATCCCTATTCTTGGTAAATCTTCTTTTACTTCTTCTGAAAGAGTGATTTGCTGGCAAGAACCGACGATGGCAGTCAAACCATGAATTCTTCCTGCCATGTTTCAAGGTGAAAGCTTTCGTGTCTTCCATACAATGAGGGCATGCCAAATTTCCTTGTGTTCCCCATCCAGATAACATACCATAGGCTGGAAAATCATTGATTGTCCACATCAAGCATGCTTTCATGATGAAGTTTTGTTTTGTTGATATATCATAGGTCAAAATGCCATTGGACCACGTGACGCGTTGCGATCATCAATCAATGGTTGCAAGTAGACATCAATCTTTACTTTAGGGCTACGAGGTCCGGGTATGAGACAAGTCAAAAACAAGTATGGTTTGGTCATGCACATTTCGGGTGGAAGATTGTAAGGGGTAACTATTACCGACCAACAAGAGTATGGAGAAGCAGAGGCTTGAATGTAAGGATTAAATCCATCTGAACACAGACCCAACCTTACATTTCTGGGGTCACTAGAAAAGTCGGGATATACATCATCAAAGTGTTTCCATGCTTTTCCATCGGACGGGTGGCGAAGGATGTAACGCCCCAAATATAATTCAATTATTTATTTAGTGGGTTCTTTAAGGCTTACAATATTTGGTTAAGTCAAAGGATTAATTGGAGTTTTAGGGTATTTAGTAGGTATTTGATTTAAATGAGGAGTGGTGGTTAGTAAAAGGGGAGTGGTAATTTAATTAAAGGAGGGAGTAGTGCAAGTAATGGAGGGAGTGTGATTAGAGGCCCATGAAAGTTAGGCCCATGATCCATGAATTAAGCCCATATTCATGCTTAAGGTGTAGTAGTCGATGGTGGAGAGTCCATTACCACCAAAATCTAAGAAAAGGCAAAGGGAAAGTAAGAGAGAGAGAGAGTGGTAGGTGAGATGGCTTTTAGAGAGAGGAAGAGGAAGCTTGGCGTGGAAGAGCTCAATGCCAAGGAGGAGGAGCTGAAATGTTGGTGATTCTTGGTGGATCGGGAAGGCTTGGTGGAGAGAGTGCTACTTCTTCAATCTTTTGAGGTTAGGGGGCTCTCTCTTTCATCTATAATAGATTATATGATGTGTGTTATGTGTGAGTAGACTCTAGGAATGATTCTGAGCTGCCACTACAAAAAAAACGCGAATTAGCGACGGAATTAGCGAGGGAATATTTGTCCCTCGCAAAAAACTGACATTAGCGACGGAATTGTAGGTCCCTCGCTAATGTGCCCATTAGCGAGGGAATTAGCGACGGAAATGAGATGTTCTGGCTGATTTGACTGAGCAGCACGTTTTTTTAGGCAGTTAGCGACGGAACTTTCAAGTCCCTCGCTAATTGACTGACATTTTTGCGAGATTCGACCCATGGCGTTGGCTTGGGAAACGCGAGGATTAGCGAGGGACAGTCCCTCGTTAATTCCCTCGCAAACTGTCATATATTTAATTATAATAACCGAACCACCTTCTCTCACTCTTCTCTCTTCCTCTTCCTCTTCCTCTTCCTCTTCCTCTACTCTCTCTCTCTCTCTCTCTCTCTCACCTACAATCTCTAACCCACCACCACCACCACCACCACTCACAATACCCATTCTTTCACAATACCCACTCCTCTTCCTCTTCCTCTTCTTCTTCCTCTACTCTCTCTCTTTCTTCACAAAACCACCACCACCACCACCACCACCACCACGCCCCACCACACCACAACCACCACTCTCCTCTCTCTCTCTTCAACCACACAACCACAACCTCTCTCTCTCTCTCTCTTCACAAAACCACCACCACCACACCACCACCACCACCACCACCACCACCCTCTTTCTCCCTTACTCTTCTCCTTCTTCTTCTCTCTTTACACCACCACCACCACCACCACGCCCCCACCACACCACAACCACTCTCACTCCTCTCTCTCTTCAACCACACAACCACAACCTCTCTCTCTCTCTCTCTTTCTTCACAAAACCACCACTACCACACCACCACCACCACCACCACCACCACAACCACCCTCTTTCTCCCTTACTCTTCTCCTTCTTCTTCTCTCTTTACACCACCACCACCACCACCACCACCACCACCACCACACACATCCAAACAACAACAACAACAACAACAATAATAATAATAATAATAATAATAATAATAATAATAATAACAGTAGTAGTAGTAGTAATAATAATAATAATAATAATACTAATAATAATAATAATAATACTAATAATAATAATAATAATAATAATAATAATAATAAATTCAAATTGATAAGCGTGCCAATCAGACTTGGGTTGCGTGCTGTCAGCATTAGCGAGGGAATTAGCGAGGGACTGGTCCCTCGCTAATTAGCGACTGACACAAATTCCCTTGCTAAATGCCACTAGCGAGGAGGGAATTAGCGACCGAACTGGTCCCTCGCTAATTCCCTCGCTAATGGCAATTAGCGACGGAATTGGGCATGTTAGCGACCGAAAATTCCCTCGCTAATGACTGTGTTTCTTGTAGTGTGCCTTGTATGTTTTGTGTGTTTGATGTGTTTGAAGTTGTGTGTTAGTTTCACTTCAGTGCAGTTGTGTTGAGTTGTTGTGGTGTTGGTCATACGAGTGACTTAAGAGTGAAATGGGAACCGAAAACTCTCACCCCAAAGTGAGTCGGTGTGAGTGTTGTAACCTTCGTGAAGTTCTTAAGGAGTGATGAACCGATTTTGAAGGTATAGGTGGATAATAGTGTGCTTAAGTATGATCCTAGCGTGAGAACTAGAGAAGGGAAGGAAGAGGTAGACTAGGCGTGTAGAGAGAGACCTGATTGTCGAGGTGTATAGTATAAATTTACCTAAGTATAGTTCTGAGGTGCAGGCGTTAAGTTACAGTGCAATCCTACCGAGATGTAAGTATGCCAAGATAGGAGTGTGTAACGACAAGTGTATCGAAGCCTAAGGGATGATCGTAATGTGTCGAAGTGTAACTAACGAGTCATGGGAGCCGAGATGAGTGACAAAGTATAAGTAGCGTAATGTAAGGGTATCTGATACTAAGTATAGGTATCGAATTGTACTTGCCGAGGTGTAGAGTGGGTATGCCGAGGAGTTGTGGCCGAGATGTAGTGTACATAATACCTAGGTGTACTTGCCGAAGTGAGGCGTATGTGTGCCAATGCGTAAGTGTTGAATATAGGTGACGGAGCGTAAGTGATGATGTATAGGAGATGAGGGATAAGGGAGTGTAAACCGAGGTGTAATGTGTCGACTTGTAGCTACCGAGGTGAGGGGTATGTGTACTGAGGTGAAGTGGCCGAAGTGGAGTGTATATATACCTAAGCGTAGTTGCTGAAGTGCAGACGTTATGTTATAGCGTGTATCTGCCGAGGTGAGTGTACTGAGGTTAGGTGCGTTGAATAATAAGTGTAGTGAAGCTTAACGTGTCGCAGAGTAGAGAACCGAGGTGCCAAAGAGTGCACCGAGGTGTTGTGTTGTATAAGCCGAGCCGAGGTGAGTGCTAGGTGTAGTGTGCCTGAGTGTAGTGGCCGAGGTGAGGTGAGTGCATAGGTGTAGTGTGCCTAAGTGTAGTGGCCGAGATGAGGTGAGTGCTTAGGCGTATTGTGCCTAAGTGTAGTAATCAAGGTGAAGTTGTGTGGTTAGGTGTGAAGTGACTAAGTGTAGATGATGAAGTGACTAAGTGTAGATGACGAAAGGACTAAGTGTAGATGATGAAATGACTAAGTGTAGATGATGAAGTGAGTTGTGAATAAGCCTATGTGTAGTTGAGGAGGTGTAGTGCATGGACGACTAAACTAGTATTGCCAAGGTATAGGGTTATATACCGAAGTGTATGTGTTGAAGTGTAGGTGTGATGGAAGATAGGGTGTGTGTGCCGAGGTGCAACGTGGTGCGCCAAGGTGCTGTGTAGTGGAGGCGAAGGGTAGGGTGTGTATGCCGAGGTGCAATAGGGTGCGCCGAGGTGTTGTGGAGTGCCGAGGTACTGATGAGTACCGAGGTACTGAGTGGTGCCGAGTTTCTGTGAGTATAGTCGAGGCGAAACGAGGTAGTCGTAGAGGTGGATGATGATGAGGTATTGAATCTTAAGTGTAACTATAGGTAGTAACCGAGGTGAATGGTGAAGAGGTGATGTTCCTTAGTGTAACTGTAAGTGGTAACTGAGGTAGAAGCCGAGGTGGATGATGACGAGGTGTAGCTGTCTAAGGGAAGTATCAAGGTGTAGATTAAGTATGCCTAAGGGTAGCTATTTAAGTGAGTTGAGATGTAGGTATCTGTGTGCGAAGTGAAGCGAGAGTGTATTGGCGTGAAGTGAGAGGATACCGAGTTGAGGTGAAGTGGAGTGAGTGCGTGTTCGGGATGGTGTGCGCGTTGTGCTTGATGGGGCGTGTGTGTAGTACTTGGTATGTGTAGCGTATTGTGTTTTTGGTAGGGGTGTGGGTCACGGTGAGGGGCACCAAGTGTGGCATGCCCTTGTGCCGTGAGGGTCTCGGTGTGGGCGCCAAATGTGGCGTGCCCCTTGCGCCAGGTCCAGTGTGTGTAGCCGAGGTGATGCGAGAGTGCCGAGGTGATGTGAGTGTGTCGAGGTGCTGTTTAACCCCAGAGTAGCATAGGACGCTGCCAGACGCAACTGTGAGTGCTGTCTAGTGCCGAGAACGCTTAAGTGACTGAATGGTGTAGTCAGGTTTGATTCCTAGGTGACGTTTAGTCCTAGGTGACGTTGTGGTCCTCGTAGTGACTATGTAGTCCACTACTTTAGGTGGCAAAGTGTCCGATGAGTTGGACGCTAGCCGAGCTAGGGCACGAGGTGTGGAGGTGTCCAAAGTGAGTTGGACACTAGCTTTGCAGCTATGGCCGAGGTGTCAAAGTTAGCCATAGAGTTGGTGAATGAGGTGTGGAGATGTCCAGTGAGTTGGACGCTAGCTATAGAGCTATTGGACGATGTAGAGATGTCAGCCTAAGTGCAGTGATGATGTCTGAGTAATGTTAGCCTTAGGGTTATGAGCAGAGGACTTCGGTCCTATTGATGAGCAGAGGACTTCGGTCCTAGAGGTGAGCAGAGGACTTAGGTCCTATTTATGAACAGAAGGCTGCGGTCTTAATTGGTGAGTTATTGAAAATGTGTTATGATTTAATTGAATGATGTATATGCTGAGTGTTATGCATTGTTCATGGTGTCGCATAAATCATAAGCATAATGGTGAAAGCAGAGGACTTCGGTCCTATGGTGAAAGCAGAGGACTTCGGTCCTATGGTGAAAGCAGAGGACTTCGGTCCTATGGTGAAAGCAGAAGACTTCGGTCTTAATGGATCCATCATGCATATGCCCTTGGTGTTTTGGGTCTGCATCATGCATATTCTCATGCACATTGGTGTTTGTTGATGATTAGGAATTGGTGTGTCTTAACTTGGTGTGTTGTGTGGTTGGTTGAGTCGGAGTGTTTCTAGTTGTCTTTCTCTAGCATAATGTTTATCATACATTTTATTATTTATGAAAAGAGACTCACCCTACTGCTTTATATGTTGCTTCTTATGTCGGCAACGTGCGGTGTGATCCCGAGTGAAGGTCCTTTCTTTCCTCGCCTAGTTGTGGCGTCTTGCTCTGTGACGTCGAACCGGGAGCCGGGTAGTCTATTAGTTGTTTAAGATTAGTGTTGAACCGTAATAGATTGATGTATTAGAATTTGAGGGTTCGCCCATTTAAGTCGTATATGTATCACGCAATTATATTTTATTAATGAAAAGTATTATTGGCTAAGTGAAAGTGATGTTTGATGAACGTAGCATTCCCTTGAGGATGTATCTTTGAAAAGAAAAACGATTTTTGAACTCTGATTTTATAAATTAAAGTATTAAGAGTAAGGGGGTGTTACAAAGGACGTTTGAACTCTTTTTGTTCTCGTGATGCCATCTCATTGCAGCTGCAGACTCAGGTGATGTATATAGTCTTTGTAACTGGGAATGATAGGAAATAAAACATTCTCTTCATCGACATCTTTGTAGTTTCCCATAACAATCCTACGAGGAATAAACCTAGGAGAGTGACAAACTTTGCACTCAGTTAACTTGCTATCGTCCTTGTAATATAACATACAACCTTCCTCACAACAATCAATCTTCTCAACCTTTAGCCCTAACTTAGACACCAACTGGGTTGCTTGGTAATAGTTATTGGGCAAGTAATTTTGAACTGAACATACAGTTTTAAGCATCTGAGCAACAAAATCTATACCATTTTGTGGAAGATGCCAATTCGTCCTTATTGCCAAAAGTTGAACTGATATTGACAACAAAGATTGGGTGAGCCCCCTCGTAGATGGGCTTGTTGGCTAGTATCAACTTGTCGTAAAATTGCTTTGCATCTTCGTTTGGCAACTCATCCTCATGGGGGACATCTTCATTTTCACACGATCTAAAAGCATCAAACACCATCTGATTCATTGAATTAAATTGGTTGTCATGATGCACATGCCCGGTACTATTCGAACCACCCCTTGTATCAACACCGGGGTTCACTTCTCCGTGTTCAGTCCAAATCCAATAGTCTTGTTGAAATCCATCCCGATACAAGTGAAGCCTAACATTAGTTGCCGTAGATATCTTCATGCACTTGCATTTTGTACACGGACACCGTATCCCTCTCTCAAATATACAAATGGGTAACTTCAAGGCCCTCTTCACAAAGTTTTTAACACCACAAATAAACTCTTTTTTCAATCTGTGCCTATTAGCATTTGTCCTATTGTACATCCAAGTACGATCCATTCTCTATAAGGCAGCCACGTAACTTGTCACTAAATGGTGATAATATCATCACAAGTTATTTTAAATAACTATAAGTTATTAGATAGAATAACATATGGTACTACTGCATAAACCAAACATTAAGCTTTTGGAGAAACAACCAAAACTAGAATATAGCACTCATTGGTGTGAATTTTTATAGAAGTGTAATTATATGCATACATTTGAGAGCAAGTAGCATCCATTGGTGTGAGTTTATAACTTAAAAAGAATGTTATCATTAAAAAAACAGATGCTTTGTTGAGAGCAAATCATATTTTTAATTGAAAAGCACATAGTGAAAGATGAACCAGCAGCTCCTATATGACTGAGATTAGAAATCTCTTGGGCAGTGACACTATCAAGGACATTGTAAGCACAAAAGCACCAAAAATCCAGAACTACAAAAAGAGATGATCCAAGGAGATGGAGACTAAAAGCTTTACTTAACACATATACTCAACCAAAAAGCTTTTTTAACACATAACAGAAACAAGAAGACAAGTTCCACAAGCTTTAATATGAAACCTTAAAGATATAGTTTGTATGACAATCAACTCAACAAGCTTGTTATTTTTCAGTTTTTTCATGATTCAAAACCTAAATTATATTCAGCAAGTACCTCTCAACAAAAACAAGTAGCTCTCGGCAAGTACCTCTCAACAAGGAACCTCAAGCAAGCACCAATCAACCAAGTACCTCCCTGAAATTACAAAGAAAAAAATCAAATTAATCAAAATGCAATTATAGAAAAGGATGGGATCACTAACAATATAAAATTGGACTATGCTCCTCTAGTTGTTTAAGTATTGTCATGCCAAATATAATTGGACTATGCTCCTCTAGTTGTTTAAGTATTGTGGTATTATAGAAAAGAATAGGATCACTAACAATATAAAATTAACTAGAAGAACCATTCAAAGGATCACCATTTAAAATTAATTGGTGAATCAGGTGTTTTAACTTCACTATGTATGTTTAGTTAAACATGTGATGACAAATTTTTATGCAAGTTTTACTCACTAGCAATAAAAATTGTTACATGCATTAACATAGGAACAATGCGCTAGCTAAACTAGGGAGGATAAGCTAGCCTCCAGAACACACAAACTGAAAGAAACAGACTGTCCAATCTCTGCAAATCTGAAATCTAAACCCAATTAAAGCAAAATGTGAAGAACGGAAAAGAGAAAGGACTCTCTTACTGAATTTAAGTACACATGTTTAATGCATTTTACTTGTATCAGTCAATATTATGCTTCACTTAGTAAATCAGTATCCTTCTTGCCTAGATCCTTTTCAGATACAAAATATACTGGTAGGGAGCCTTGAACCGAACAAAGCGCATTTCAAAACTGAAGCTTGAAAGAGAGAGAGAGAGAGAGAGAGAGAGAGTGAACCTTGAGTAAGAGAGGGAGAAGCACTGTGAGTGAAACAGCACCCACATGACAACCCAAACAAATCGATGCAAATCAGAGACAATCCTTGTTGAAGAATAGGGAACGATTACGAACTGAGATCGATAATAGAGAATGAAGAATGATTAGGGTTTCAATTGGGAGAACATCATTTCTTGCACTCGAGCTTAGGGAACGACGAACTGAGATCGAGAATAGAGATTGAAGAATGATTAGGGTTTCAATTGGGAGAATCGAGCTTAGGGTTTCAAAGGGAGAGGATGGTCGCTTGTGAGTGAAAGGGAAAGAGAAGGAAGTGGAAGTGAAACGGCAACCGGACGTGAAAGAGAAGGAAGGAAGGGAAAGAGAAGGAATTGGGAAAAAAAGAGTGAAAACAGAGTGAAATGGCGCTGGAAATGAAAAGTAATTTTAGGGTTTTGTTTGAAAAAGAGTTTTGAAGGTAGCGTGGGCCAAGCGGACGCTACTAGGAAGAATCAAGTTAGCGTCGGCCAAGCCGACTCTAATATATCAAAAAACTATTTTTGCAACATTTAGCGTCGGCTTGGCCGACTCTAATAATTATTTTACCAAACAAATAAAATTGGTAGCTTAGGGTGAGCCTAGTGGACGCTAAATCGATGTTAGTAGCGTCGGTGTCGGGGCCGACACTAAAAAGTTGACGCTAAATCACTGTTTTCTATTAGTGTCAACACCACGAAACAACTCCCCGTCACGATCGTATCACCACGGTGCCCTCCTCCCTATTCATGACAGAACAATTGTGCTCCTACAGTGGCTCGACTTTGATGTCCGTTTTTGCAAACCAGAATCGCATTCCATCGTTGTAACTTCCATGATTTAGTCCTTCCTTGTCTTGTTCTTTCTTCTTTTCTGGCATATTTCACCACCATGGTTTCAATCCACCATAGATCGCCCCTGGTCTGCTGGACATGGCCTCTATTGTTGTTGGTTGGCCTTCTTGGGCCATGCCTCTTAATAACATGCATATTGTTTTTGGATATGGACCATTGGATTATCCGAATCACAGTTTCAAATTGTTGTTAGTTCCTTGTTCCCTTTGATTGGTACTCTTTTTTGAAACACGATTAATTTATTAAACAAGCAATTAATTATATTTAATTTTTTTAGTATATGACTTTTGGACTATCGTCGGTACATAATTGTATGCGTTCGGGTCAAATATTGTCTCGCTCGAAGTAATCACGCTTGATAACTCTCTTGTTTGAGAGAGACGTGTGGCTTGGATTATCGAAGTTACTACCAACTACGATGTGCTCCTTCCTCTCTTGGGCTTCTGGTCAATGGAGTTCAACATCTTTATCTTCTCGTGGGGGACTCTTGCTCCCACTCTCCTTAACGTCGCTGCCATCACTGGCTCCCTATTTATGGTACAACGATCCACGCCTGCAAGCAACCACCGAAGGTTAACTACCTGCATGTTCATTCCAAAGGGTGCTATCCTACATTCCTCAGCAAGAACTTCAAGACTGAAGCCATCATTTCGGAGACCGAACACACGACACTCTTGATGTATTTGTTTTGCATATTATTTTATGGCACGATCTTCGCAGGCATAGTCCAAGAACTTCAGCCTTTCATTGCCCTGATGCTGAGTGATACTATCTATGCATGGGGCTCCTTCTTCTTGGCTGGCCTTTACAAAGGCATGTATGTCCTACTCGACCAAATCCAACAACATGGGGAAACACACAAGATTCAAGGCCCTGTGTGGTTCCTTTAGTTGTGGGCGAACCTCTATTTCCACCATATTCTTACGCACAGACTGATAATACCCCTTCTCATACCAACAAAATCTGGGGGCGTCAACTTTCCAAAACCCCTTGTCATCGTTTGACCACGACAAAATCGTTAATGCCCTGCTCCACATGGACTCCACCAAAATGATTTTGTGTCCTGTCTAGGAGAAGAGGATTCACCCAACTTGGATTGCTAATGCGCTGGTGCCTAGAACCTCTCTTCTTGTGCCTGAACGTATTGCCATTCGGTACAATTGGCGTTCCGCTCTAGCTGCCAGAGATTTGCTCACCGGGTATGTGGCACCTCTGAATACAGCAAAGTACCCGCAACCCACTATCCACGCATCAGTTTTCCGTTAGCTTATCCGCTATCCACTACTTTTACCCAACAAAGCCCGAAGCTTGTGGAATTTAAGTGAACTTTACTATCTTCAACCTGAATGTTCTAATGAACTTCTACTTCGGTCAATGATGATCAAAAATACCTTTTATCACAATTTTTTTGTAAAGAATTGGACTTGGAGTATACCTAAAGCATATAGAGCTGGTTTGAAATCCCTTTTTAAAAACAATTCAGTTTTCTAAAATTTTTTAATGAAGAAATTTGTTATTTTTTAAAATTTTAAATCTCGAAAACAGTTTTTAAAACTCAATTTAAACAGACTCATAATTTTTCTTTCGGAATTTTTTAAGTACAATAAATTTATACCGGCGGCAAGTAATGTTTCCTCGTTGAGAATCAAAAGCTAAACATACATTTATAAAAAATAAAAATAATATAAACACTAAAAATAATTATTAGGCCTAGCACAACTGGTAAAACCAATATTGTTAGGCGAGAAATTTTCCAAGGTTACCCGGGTTCGAACCCGTCTCTACTTTGTGTGCATGAATTTATATAGTACTTATCACTTTGTTTGCATTCAAAAAATATTATAATGGTTTCGAGAATCAGCAAAATATTGATTTATAAACCATAGGGACATTCATTAAGATAAAATATAAAAACTAGTTATACCGATCGTGCAATCATTTAAGTCTACGCCAACCCAATAATATGATTAATGTTGACAATCTGTGTCTTCTAACGACAATGATTTTGTTATTAATTTGTTTGGTGCGAGCATGAATGATTTTGTTATTAATTTGTTTGGTGCGAGCAAGAGATAGTTCTTCAACAATATAATGTATGTCGATGTAAATGGGGTTGTGCAGCAGGACGAGCCACTTTTCTTCGTTTAGAAAGAAAAACCAGCTCAACGTTGTTTACGTAATCGCCGACAACCCCGTTTTGGAACGAGACACAATTTATGGAGTATAATTCATTAAACATTATGGAGAGTGCTTTCCCCACACCCCCCCTACTTATTCACACCCCATACAAATTATAATTCCAAAATTACCCCCCATTTAAAAAAACAAAATAACCCACACCCCTCCCCCCCTTCTCTCACTCTCCCTCGTCTCTCATTCCCCTCCCCTCCCTTCGAACCCTAAACCCTCTTTCCCTCTCACTCACCTTCTCTCAACTCACTCAATCTCACCCAATCTCTCACTCAATCTTCTCCACCAACACTCTCAAGAGTTGCTTTGGTTCTTTTCTCCTCCTCACGCCTCTCTAATCGTTCCATTTTCTTCAAGGTATGCCTCTCCCCTTCTCGCTCATTCTCGGTTTTTTTTCTGAAACGCTGAATTGTTCGAACGAGCACCCTCGAACACGTGAAAACGAAGGTGTTCGAATGAGGTTGTGCGAACACAGTTCGAACAACCTCATTCGAACCTTTGAAATTTGTAACTGAAATTGACTTGTTCGAACGGGGTTGTGCGAACAGGTTCGCATGTAGCCGTTCGAACAGTTGTTTGACAGTAAACTTTCTCAGACTTTTTCTGTTTGGTTCTGTTAATTTGATTTAATTGGTTCTGTTGATTGTTGTTTCAGATATGGTGAGGAGCAGAGGTGGTCATGCAGCTGAACCATCTGAGCGAGCCGGTCGGCCACCTCCTACGGTTTCAAACCGCAAAAGGAGGGAAGAAGCCGGTGAACCCTCCCGAGCTAGGGGTCGTGCCAGGGGTAGGGGTAGGGTTGATGTTCCTCCTCCCCCACTTCCAGAGGATATTGGGCAGGATATTGAGCGTGATGCTCAATTTCCGGCCTATGAGTTGGCCGACCCTTCATCTGCTAGGCCTTCGTGCGCTGGGCCTTCATCTGGCACGCTAGGCCTTCATCTTCTAGGCCTTCATCTTCTAGGCATCACGAGGAGGAGGTCTGCGAGCCTCGTGAGGAGGAGGTTCTTTGAGCCTCGTGAGGCTGCTGCTGTTGTTAGGGCGACATTCCCATTTCCTGGTGGACCAGAAGATGGTTCTGTCTTGCCCACATACGGGGCACATATCCTCACTGATTTTTATTCTGGCCAGGTAACTTATTATTTTATAGTTGACTGTTGTAAATTTGTTTAATATGTTGTTGAATGTTTTTGGCTTATTGTGTCATTTCTGAATGCAGGTTCGGCCGGATTTACAAACAATCCCACATGGACCTGTTACGACAGTGTTTCATGTGCAGATTAGGGACACTCCGGAGCTTTCCGGGGTTGGTTCCCTTGGTTGGGCTTGGTTTCCCCATTCTCCACAAGGGGCTGCTGAACGCATTCATAGAGCGTTGGCAGCCGGATACATCATCATTCCACCTTCCTGTGGGTGAGATGAGCATCACCCTTGATGATGTATCCCAGCTGCTGCACATCCCCATTCTCGGCGGTTCTATGACATGCCGCATCGATCGCATGGCGGGGAGAGCATTTCTTGGTTGACTATTTGGGTGCCACGGAGGATGCAAACACGATGTAAGGGATTCACATTCGATTTTTTTAATTTCTTCTTTGAACACCATCTAGTTTCACATTTTTATTAGTTTTTCTTTCAATTCGCGAATGTGATGTTGTTCTTAAGCTCGAAATTTTTAGTTTCACGACCATGAACCAACGCACCAGGATAGGAGTGGCACGGCATAGTCATCTCATAGTCAACTTTACAGGTGTGCGTAAGTATGGGTTGTTGTGGTGCGGGTGGTGGTGGTTGAAGAAGATGCATGATCTCTTCTCGGAGTTCGCCTTGTGTTCACATACTGACTCTAAGATTTGTCGCCCCATCGGAACGTTAGCTAGATGTTCCATCATTGCGCGGGACGTCGTTGTCGCTTCGGATCTCCATGACTGAATACTGGACAGTCCCATCATCTCTACAATTGAACTTTCACGAACGTATACGCTCCACGTCTTTCGCCACGCTCCTGCAGGCGAATCTTCCTCTCGGCCTTCTCCTTGAGTTGGGCGAATGTGATGTCCTTATTCATCCCGCATAACACATGGTTAGGACAACGAAACACACGCGCCATGTTCATCGGTGGTGAGCAGTTCCACTTGTGATAAAGGGTGTTAGGAATTTGTCGTTTGAGTCTTGGGTTGAGCACAATTGCCATTCCATTTCAAATTGGGTTGGGAAGAAGGAGAGAAGTTTTAGTCAGCAGCGGTGGGTTGGGAAGAAGGAGAGAAGGTTTTGGTGAAGAAGCGATTAGGGTTTGGTGAAGAAGGTCCGAGTGGATGTGAACCCCTTTATAATAGGCGTGGTGAAATGTCACCGTTGATTTCATTTTTAGATCACGATCTCGAGCCGCTTAAATTCTATCCGTTCGTGCACATTTTCCAAAGTGATTTACATCCACTCCTTTATCGGACACATTTGACTGATTGTAAACCGCTGATTAAAACGTCGCTTGGGAATCGAGGCGTCCAATGCCCGGCATTCTGGCAGCAATTCTGCAACACTTGTTCGAACGACATCATTCGACCATGTTCGTATGACCCTATTCGAACAGGTGAAAAAACGCCCAAGGGGTGTCTGTCCATATTTAACACACTCGAACGTACTCGTTCGAACCTGTTTGAAGCCCCGTGTTCGAACAGGTGATAATTTCTGGAAAAAAATAGGTCTTTTGGTCTTTTCACACCCTTATGGGGTGTGTTTAGAGTAGGAGGGGGTGTGGGAAAAGCAAGAGCCAACATTAGTTGTTGTGGCCCATTTGTTTAATGCCCCATTTGTTTAACCCATTATTATAAATATTTTAACTTAATTTTTTTATGATGATCTAATATTTATTTATACAAACAAACAACTTACAAAATTATAATTTTAGACATTTTACTTTTTTGACACATCACCACTTTTATTTTATTTATCATTTTTTAATTCTAGTTTCTCTTCTTTTCTCACTCACTATCTTTCAATCTCACATTTCTCAATATTTCCTACTTCTTACACATCTATTATTAGTGGCCCCACACCCTTTATTTAAAAATATTTATTTTCCCAATTTTTTTAATCTACTATAAATCTAATATATTTAAATTAATATTAAATAATTTACAATTTACTCCTATTTACTATCTAACCTAATATCTATTTATCTATTACAAACAAACCACACTTAATCTATTTATACAAACATACCACATTTAAATTATTCAAACAAGCCTCCCTATTTACTTGACAATTCATCTGACTAAGGATAACATTGTAATTTACTACCATACTTTTATCAAATTTCTTTTCTCAATGGATTTTCTTCTCACTCCCACTTTTTTCCAACTTTGTCTTACTTTTTTTTTCTTTCAAAATTCAAAATTCAAATTAAACTCACCAACTATCTTTACCCACTATCTACTAATCTAATATCTATTTATACAAACAAGCCATACTTAAATTACTCAGACAAGTTTCCCTATTTATTTGACAACCACTACAAGAAATTTGACATATAGCGACAGTAAAAATCCGTGGGTAAAGGATTAAAAACCGTAGGTATAGCCCGTAAATCCTATACCAACGGCCAACCTTTTCCGTAGTCTTTATTTTGCTATACCCACAAAAAAAGTGGCGAAGGTATAGCCTATAGCGATGGTTTCTTTAACCGTTGGAACAAATTTTGGTACTATACCCACGGCTTGATTTCCATTGGTATAGGGCTTAACTACATTGTTAATTTTCCAATACCCACGACTAAATTTCCATCACTATAGGTTTTAGTGACACTTCTTGATTTACTATACCCACCATGTTTATTCCGTTTGTAGGAATGATTAAAATTCCAATCATATTGAAAATTAATATCAAGTCTTACAAGCATATTAAAGTACAAATAATTAAATTAAATGCCAATCTAAAAGTATTATTGACATTTAAAAAATATAATGCCTTACTATAATTTCAAAACTTAAAAAAAAATCGGATTGCATACACTTTAATACACAGATTACTCAATCAATAGAAAACTAACTTTTTATCTTCTTTAGTTCCATTATCTTCATTAATCTCTTCATCAATGACATCACCAATCTTGAGGTTTGCCAAGTAATCCCCATTTTCTGTCGGAAAGTCAAAAACTGCATATCCACCATCCACTAGACTGGCATTTACTAAGAGTTACCTCAATTTCTTTCAGTAGCCAAAATAGCTGGATAAAGCCAGAGTTGTCCTCAAATTCCTGTTCAACAACATAAAAGGAGTTGCTTGAAGGGAAGGTTTGTTTGAGCCTTGTATAGACCAAGCTCCTAACCAAATAAATGCATTGAAGGGAAGCTTTGTTTGAGCCCAGTATAGAAAAGGTTCCTGTCCACACAGGTTATTGTCAACAACAAACAAGACAGTTTTCAACACTGAGAACATACGAGGCACAAGTTGGAGAATGTTATAAAGTGAAACTTCAGGCATGAAACTTTTAGTATTGAAACAATTAACTTTTCTGATCATATTGGAAAAAACTGAAATAACTTGAAATAACAAAAGGCCTAACATAGGTTCAAATGTGTTTGGGAGACAATATCCACTAAGTAAGAGGTGATGGCTACTAAGCATGTACCTGTACAAGTGCCCATGTTGTTGGGAAAGAGGCTAGGAGGCTCGCAAAGACATCCCCAGAGGTGACACTAAGCAAAGCAAACATTAAGCTCAGAGCAACAATGACTCCAAATATCAGCAAAACCAAGTATCACACTTACTGCCATATATATTATATAATTTGAAGCATTAGCTGTAGACATATATATGGCTATTAGAACATGATAGTAGCTATATACAACTTGTTAAACTTAACGACGAATCATCACCTCATTGAATGAAGAATCACAGGTTGTTTAGTGCTCATCATTTCACACCCACTAACATGTTTTAATATACAAAACAAACATTTTTAGTAATGCACATGAATGGTTTAAGTTGGCCTTAAAGTGGGTGGCTTGCATGTAGCTGTCATAACCCAAGCATTTTGTACCTTTTCAAGAAAACGGAGTAGCATCTTGGTCCATCTTCAAGGGATCTTTAATGTTTTGTCTGCAGAAAGATTCACATCAACAGTAAATACCATAGCCAATATAGATTGGAACATTCAGCTGGCAAGAGATTAATGAATAGAAAGTGCAGGATGAAAGAGAGAAAATAAAGTAGAAGAAGCTCCAGAGTCAAGGCACATCATTGTTACAATACCATGGCAATTTAATTTTTAAAATTAATGAGAGAAAGCCTTAAACAACTTTGCTCCTTATTCTAGCTACCTGCTTATCCCACCCCCAATCCCTCCTCCAATCCTCTTATCCCTTTCATTCTAACTGATTCTATTTGTTACATTTCAATATCAGTAATGATTATCCCCCCTTATTTTCCTCCTTACACACAAGTGCTAAACCCGTTATTATCATTCCCGATCTTTCTAACCAATACCTTAACATTAATAGAGAAACACTCAGTTGATAAGAAGAATATGTGTGGTAAGGCGCCAAGTCTCAGCAAAGAAGTCACTGCCCAGTGTGTTCAAGTGAAAATCCATAGTGGCATTTTATTAAACAACTAGCACTCTAGCTAGATAGCTAAAAGGGTACAATAGGTTACATAGTTAAAACTGAATGCTGATATTGCAATTCAGTTACAGTTCAATTGTAATTAAACGAGAAGTATAAATACTTCAATCAATGTAACAGAAGCCAATCAATGAAATCAGACTATTCAATATTCCTCTCATTTAATAAACAGTATAAAGCATGAATAATTAAATTACAACATAACCGAAGTTACCTATCAGTTCAGCATTTTAGTGGTGGTTCTACAAGCCGATGCCAAAACCACTAATGTTGTTGCATCTTTCTGCCAAAATAAGAGAAATTCAACAAAATGAAAATTAATAAACCATTTCATTGTAGCAAAGCAACTAAGAATGAGTTTTGATAGAGGGATTAAACCAACGAAAATGACCATAACCAACAGATGTGCAGCAAATACCTATTGCTGGTGTTACAAAAAGATTGTCAAATCCTTAGGGATTTCAGTTAGAGAACCTATTACTCAATCCTGTATTATAATATGCAAATAAAAAAATGAATCGACAAAAACATGTAATTGAAAATAACATATAAATGTTGTCAAACAATGCTACCTTCCTTCCAAATGTACTTGACCTTCCTATTCCTATAGACATTCATAGTTTGCGGTACTCTGGTTGTGAAGGAGCGGAATCGGCCAACCTACAATCTTGTCGTCACATCCCACATCTCTGCATCCGTTAATATCAAGAACTTCACCACTGTCGCAGACCTCCCAATTCCACCAATGCTCCCCTTTTGTAGAATCTAATGTGTCATGACCTAAAACGACAAGGTTTTTTCACGTTTTAACAAGATGATTCTCCGTCTTCCGTTTAATAGGGTTCTGTTGGGGTTTCACAAGGATTAGTTTGGAGGTTAGGTTTAGGTTTGTGTTTGGTTATAGTGGGCTATACGATTGTAGAATAAGAAGAAAAGTTAGGGTGGGTAATGCTAGGGTGTTCTCGTACGAAAAGTTGAGAAAATTTGCGAGGATGACGAAAACGCGTTTCCGTGCTTATATGAGGTTCTATTAGCCTATACACACGCTTTTTGAAATGTCTGTTGGTATACTAAACCTATACCCACAGTTTTTAGTACTGTCACTAAAAGTGTCCGTGGGTATATGGCGAATTTGTTGTAGTGAACGATCTAACTAAGGGCAATATTGTAATTTACTATCACGTTCTTTTTCAAATTTCTTCTCCCAATGCACTTTCTTCTCACCCCCATTTTTTTTAACTTTCCCCTTTTTTTTTCTTCAAATTTCGAAATTCAAATAAAATCAAATCTACTAATAAACTAAAATAATCAATCTAAACTACGAGATAACTGCACTAATATATAAAAACACGGGATAACTTCACTGATATATAAAAACACGGGATAAATTCACTGATATACAAAAAAACACGATATTAATATATCAAAAAAAAGGAAAACTTAATGACTATTTCAACTACTGATTAATATTTAAAATACGGGATAACTGTACTGATATATAAAAACACGGGATAACTATACTGATATATAACAGAATACGGGATAACTGCACTGATATATTTGATAATCTACTATCTATCTTTTACTATCTACTATAATGTACTAATCAACTAAAATAATTAATTGAAACTATGAGATAACTGCACTGATATATAAAAAAACATGGGATAACTATACTAATATGTAAAAAAAAACACGAGATAACTACAATGATATGTATAAAAACACGGGATAATTGTACTGATATATAAAAAACACTTCATAGAAATATTTGATAATCTACCATCTATATGTTACTGTCTACTATAATCTATAAATCAACTAAAAATAATCAATTGAAACTATGAGATAACTTCAATGATATATTAAAAACACGTTATAACTTAATTGAAATATCAAAAAACACGGGATAATTGCAATAATGTGTGTAAAAACACGATATAGCTGCACTGATATATAAAAACAACACGGGATAACAACACTGACACTAATATATAAAAGAACACAAGATAAATGCACAAATTGTTTTTAAATAATATACTTTTACATTTTTAGATTAATATTTATCTAATTTTTATTTGAGACTCATTTTTTTAACTATTTTAAATTTATCTTTTTTTCACGAGGCGCTGTCCAAACTATTTAAATTATGTCTAAATTTGTTCATGAAAAGAATATGGCAGCACCGTGCGTATGCACGGGTATGCTACTAGTTTTAACTTAATTTAATATCTGAATGTTATTATTTTAATTAGATAGAAATAAATAATTTAATTAGTAATTCCTAATTAAATACGTAAAAATAATAAGTAATCTTATGGGAATATCTAAATAAATGATTAATCATTTTAATAAGATAATCAAAAAATTAATTAATTAGTTTAATCAGTCATTCATTATTTAAGTAAACTCAGAATTCTACAACTAATGTTTTCAACAAAAAATATAAGTGAGGATTCGATTCCTCCAAAATAGATATCCCATTTGTGAAATAATAATTTGTGATTGAGACATCAGTTGAGGTAATCGATATCCCAACCAAGTGTTAAATTAGTTCTCATTTCATTCAAAAATAATAAAAAAATTAGGTGAATTATGTTGGTTTGGTAAATAGAAAAGATACGAAAAGAAAGGGTTCTTTTTTTCATACCCCCACCATCTTCCCCCATACCCCACACATATATGATATCCCCAAAATACTCCTTTCAAAACTCTTTTTTTTTTTTAAAAAAAAAAAACTAATCGTATATATGTTTTTGGGACATATTACGATGTTGACATTTACACCATCGAGAAAAAAACATTTTCATTTTAGGTGAAAAAAAGATTTTTAACACACTTTCTAGTAAATAAATTACTTATTTAAAAAACTTTTTAATTTTATTTTTCAACACAAAACTTTAGTATTATACTTTGTGTAGAAGGTAAATATTTAAAAATTAAAAATAATATTAAATTCGTGGGAAAAATGTTCCTAAAGTTAGGTAAAAAACCGTTTTTGACACTTAGTCAAAAAAAATTTCAATCTTCAATTCCTTTCTTCTACACCTCCAAACTAATACAATAACTAATAAATCAAAGAGACCTCCTTTACTTCAGGACCTCTCCTATCATGTCATATATTCCGGGTGTATCAGCAAAGCCGAAAGGTTCGAATAGCATTTGGGCCGCCGGCCCATCACAGCTCCAATCGGCCCAAGTCCGTAGCTTGGAGCGCACTTCTCGCAACCGGCCGAAATTTCTGCAAAACGGTCGGACACTACAGTATATATACGCCATTCGCATATGGCATCAGGTACGTTCTCTTACCTTGTGTTATCTGCCCGAGCGACCACTTACTTGATCGTCGGAGTGTCTTTGTAGGTAACACCCGAGGTGCTCTGCGTGAAGCCAAGACCGGTCCTTTCCTATATTCAACGACCGGCCTAATCTACAGACAGCAACTTCAACACTTCATTGGTCAAGGTACGATCAATTGGCGACCACAGTGGGAGGCCCGAGCGCTATCCTACTTCATTCATGGCTCCACGCGACCGGCCCCAGACGCGGGCCTCATCTCGACTCAACCCCTCCGGGCAACATCCTCAACAAAGAGACCCGGGCGCGAGCGTTCGCGCTTCACGAATCTCAGGGAAATCCGCGCCAAGAACCCTCGGTACAAGGGCGCGGACCGATCTTGGAGCAGGTGCAACCGTACGCTCCACCACAACTACCGCCCGAGCTGATTGAGGCAGGCATTGAAGAGCCATTGCCCGAGCATGTCACTCAGGTCGTTCTGCAGATCCTTCAAAGCAAGAACCAGGTGATTGCAGACAGAGACGAGCTGATCTCTTGCTATGAAAGAGGGTCTATTCCGGGCCGCCAGCGTGCGGAAGACGGAGAACCTTCTGCTCCACGCCGACCTGCGCGTGCACACCGCTCCCCTCCTCGAAGGAGCCTCTCTCGCCGGGAGAGCACCACCCACCGGTCTCCGGCGCGACGAATAAGGGCACGTAGGTCGCCCCCAAGCAGGAACGTGCGCAGACGCCGTTCGGTGTCTTATGATGAATATGAGGACTCTAGCTACCGTCCTGATACCGGTCGCTCGCCCACTAGGTACTCCTCCAATGAGTCGTCCGTTCACGTCGGTCGAGAAGTAGGTCCTGGGATTCTCGTGAAGAGCTTGAAGATTATAGAGATGGAAGGATTAGGGACGTCTCACATCGGCCGAGAAGAGGTCAAAGCGAGCGACCCAGAAGGCCTCCTCAACTTCCACCATTTGGCCTGCCTGAAGGATTCTATGGGATGTCGGGCAACGAGGCGTGCCTCGCTATGCAACCCTTTGGGTCGAACGACATTCAGAACGGTCACGGCCCATTTACTAGAGAAATCAGGCGCTACAGAATCCCAAGAGATCTGAGAAAGCCGCCCAATCTGAACAAGTTTGACGGTCGTGGCGATCCGGATAAACACATCCGATATTTTAATAATTATTGTAGTTATAGAGAATTGGGCTCGACCATGAAGTGCCGGCTGTTCCCTCAGTCGTTGGACGGCTGAGCATTAGAATGGTGGGAATCACTTCGACCCAACACCATCTCCTCATGGGAAGACTTGATCAGAATCTTCTTGAGCCACTACACAGCCAACCGCTGCCAGTACCGATATGAGGAGCACTTGGACACGATCGTTCAAGGTGATAATGAGACGCTGAGACAGTATATCGACCGGTTCAACACCGAGGCTGAGACCGTCCGTGACTTATCTGACAAGGACAAGCTAAAATACCTCAAACGTGGCATTCGACCGGACCATAGGTTCGTAGAAGAATTCACTCTGAATCATTATCAAGATCTTAGCTTCTTCCTAAGAAGGGCCAATGACCATATGGCGTATGAAGAAACCTTGGCCGCAAGGAAGGGTGACCGTGCGCGTCCCAGAGAAGAACAGAATAAGTCGGCCAAACGGCATGAAGGTCGCCGAGACAACCGGCCTGACTTTAGAGACAAGAAATTTGATCATCGTACTCGTCTGAACACCTCTATTGCGCAGATCTACAGTGAGTGCCAGAATAATGAGTTTGTGGGTGTAAAGCGGCCCGACCCACTCGTGCTCAAGAAGGGGGCACGACCGACCAAAAGATACTGCCGCTACCACAAGAGCAAGGGGCACGACACTAACGATTGCATGGCCCTCAAAGACGACATTGAGGAACTTATACAGAAAGGCAAGTTGGGCAAACACGTGAGGTCCGATGAAAGCGAGCGACCTCAAGAGAAGCCAAAAGAACCTGATCTAGATAGAGGAAAGGGCGCCCTAGTCATAACGAGCACTCAAGACAAAGACCGGTCTGATGACCGAGATACTCGGCAATCAAAAGGCCGCAACGTTGCAATGGAAATTCACGGTGGAAACCCGTTGGATCGTAAGGAGTCCAACAAAGCTATGAAAAGAAAGTGGGACGAGCTCCTAATGGTTGCGTCAACTTCAGCGGAACGACCGGTCTCGAATAGACCGCCCATTTCTTTTGGGGATGAGGACCTGCTTGATGGCAGGCCAAACAGTTATGTTCCATTGGTGGTCAGAGCAGTTATGGCCAACACTGAGGTCCAAAGAATTCTGGTCGACCAAGGCAGCTCGGCCGATATCATGTTCGAAGAATTGATTGATAAAATAAAGGTGGACCGGAGTGAGATAATTCCCCAGGCCGAGCCTACTCCGCTAACGGGCTTCAATGGAGCGATCACCTACCCATTGGGGATGATCGAACTCCTAGTCACATTTGGTGACGATACTGGGGAAAGCACTTTGTATAGGACGGTCAGGACGACGTTCCTCGTACTCCCCATTAAATCATGCTATCAGTGTATTATTGGTAGGCCGACCTTGGGCAAGCTAGAGGCCGTGGCATCAACGGTGCATTTGAAAATGAAATTTTACAGTAGAGACGACCAGGTAGTTACCCTGGCGGCCGACTTAGAAGCAGCAAGACGAAGCCACTTCTTATATCAGGAAATTTGTGATGAGGTAGATCGTGGCCCAAATATTCAGAGCACCGGTGAAGGCCACCAAGTTAACCTCGCTGATCTGGACGCTCGATATGATCCAGATAGCGACCCAGAGGACAATGATGACGACCTAGCAAGAGAGCTAAAGAACAGGTTAAAGAGACCAGAGCCTCATGGGGACTTGGTAGATGTGCAGTAGGGCGACGACCCAGCAAAGACGGTAAAATTAGGCAGTGACCTGCCTGAGCAAGTAAAACAAGACCTTGTGGAATGTTTAAGGGACTATGTTGACCTGTTCGCATGGCAGGCATCAGATATGCCCGGTATTCCCATTGAAATTGCTTGCCATCAACTTTCGGTCGATGAAGGTGTAAGACCGGTCGCCCAAAGAAGGAGAACTCAGAGTGAGGAAAAATCTCAAGCCGCAGCAAAGGCCGTTGAGGACCTCGTAAAGGCTAATTTCATCGAAGAGATCAAATACACGACCTGGCTATCTAATGTCGTGCTGGTAAAAAAGAAGAATGGAAAGTGGCGTATGTGTGTAGATTACACCGATCTAAACAAGGCATGCCCGAAGGATGCCTTCCCTATGCCCAACATCGACAAATTGGTCGACGGTGCCTCGGGCTATAAGTTACTATCTTTTCTGGACGCATACTCGGGCTACAATCAGATTACGATGTACCCCTCTGATCGCCACAAGACTGCTTTCATGACAGATCGCGGCAACTTTCAATACAAGGTGATGCCTTTCGGCTAAAAAGAACTGGAGCGACTTACGGCGAATGATGAACAAGATCTTTAAGAGGCAGATCGGTCGAATATCTGAGGTGTATTTAGACGATATGATCATCAAGAGCATGACTGACCCTGATCACGTGGGCGACCTAAGAGAGGTCTTTGAAGAAGCCAGGAAGAATTCACTTAGGCTAAATCCAGAAAAGTGTACTTTTGGGGTAAGGGCCGGCAAGTTTTTGGGCTTTCACCTAACTGAAAGAGGAATAGAAGCCAATCCTGAGAAGTGCAGGGCGGTCGCCGAGATGAGGCCGCCCAGGACCAAAAAAGAAATACAACAACTGAATGGCATGGTAGCTGCCCTATCCAGAGTTATACCAAAAGCGGCCTGCAAGTCGCTTTCGTTATTCAGGCTCCTGAAGAAAGATACAGATTTTGAGTGGACCGACCAATGCCAGCGAGCATTGGATGAATTGAAAGAAGCTTTTACTAACCCACCGATCATGACCAAGCCACTGCCGGGCGAAACACTATATCTCTACTTAGCGATAACTGAAGAAGTTTTGAGTGCTGTGTTAGTCAGGGAAAGCGACCTAAAGCAGAACCCGGTCTACTTCATCAGTAAGGTACTGCAAGGGCCCGAGCTGAGGTATCAGAAAATAGAAAAATTTGCCCTTGCACTTCTAGTGGCTGCTCGAAGGTTGAGACCCTACTTTGTGGTCCACCAGGTCTTGGTAAGGACCGATCAGCCAATCAGGCAAGTCCTCCATCGGCCAGACCTGGCGGGACGAATGATAAAATGGGCAGTAGAACTCAGCGAATTTGGGGTTAAGTTTGAATCCAGATCGGCTGCTAAAGCACAGGTGTTGGCCGACTTTATATATAGCTGAAATGACTCCGATCCCGGAAGATCAAGCTGCAACGACCTGGATCTTACACGTAGATGGGTCGTCCAATAGCAAAGGGAGTGGAGCAGGCCTAATATTAGAAAATTCAGAAGGCCTTGCTGTGGAGGTATCATTGACTTTTGCATTCCACACATCAAACAACCAGGCCGAGTATGAGGCGTGCATAGCTGGCCTGCAGCTCGCCAGGGATTTCAATGTCGACCGTGTTGAACTTCGATCAGACTCCTTACTTGTTGTCTCGCAGATCAAAGAATTGTATGATGCTAAGGACGACGCTAAAGAGTTATTTGGCCAGAGTAAGAGACTCCTCAAGCGATTCGACCGGCGAGCGTATGGCGCGTGTGCCTCGGACCGCGTTCGCTCGAGCGATACATCACAAAACTTGCAAGTACCAAAACTCCTGGAAATCACAGAAGTTTGATTCAGGAGACTCTAAATCGGCCAAGTGTGTCGACTAAGCCAAGACAGTCGTTGGCCGTTCTTTGTGTCAACACAGATTCAGATTGGATCGCCCCCATTCTACGGTACATCGTTGAAGGAGAAGAGCCGAGCGACCAAAAGCAGGCGAAATTGGTCCGGCTCAGGGCGACCAAAAGCAGGCGAAATTGGTCCGGCTCAGGGCGACCAAGTATTCGGTAATAGAAGGGAAATTATACAGAAGAGGATTCTCATCTCCGTTGCTAAGATGCCTTTAGTCGGTCGAAGCCGACCATGTGTTAAGGGACATCCATGAGGGTGTTTGTGGAAGCCATCAGGGCGCCCGTTCCATTTCAAAGAAAGCTCTGAGGGCCGGCTACTATTGGCCGACCATGTACGAAGATGCCAAGAAGTTAGTCCAGAAATGCAAAAAGTGTCAAGTGCATGCTGACGTCCATGTTGCTCCTTCTTCAGAATTACAAAGTCTTGTCTCACCTTGGCCGTTCGCCTAGTGGGGCATGGATCTGCTAGGCCCGTTTCCACCTGCGCCAGGCCAGTTCAAATTCTTGATCGTGGCAGTTGATTATTTCACGAAGTGGATCGAGGCCGAGCTTCTTGCAACTATCACATCAGCAAAAGTAAGCAAATTCTTCTACGGTGTGTGTTAGCCCGTTTCGAGTTCCACAAAGAATCGATAAATGCACAATGGTACCCGATTCGCGAGATAAGAGGTTTAGAGAAATGTTGGCGGCTTAGGGTGAAAGCAGCGTTTCGTCGGTCGAACATCCACGCACAAACGCTAAGTAGGCGGCCAACGAGTTATCCCGCGTGGTCCGAAAGAAGACTCGACGAAGCAAAAGGGAACTGGGTCGAAGAATTGCAGTCCGTTCTCTGGGCGTATAGGACGACCCCTCACTCATCGACCGGGGAGTCGCCCTTCAAACTTGTGTATGGAATTGATGCTGCCATACCCATAGAGATGGGCGAGCTAAATTGGAGGACTTCGAATCCTCCTACAGCAGCCGAGAACGACCGAGCCATACGGGAAGAGTTGGATCTGATCGAAGAGCTACGCACCCAAGCATCACTCAGAGAACAATTGATCAAGCAGAAGGTTGCAGCTAGATACAACGCTCGTGTTCAGAAGAGAGATTTCTCGATCGGTCAGCTCGTTTTAAGGCGTGCAGATATCGGAAACAAGAATGCCCGTCAAGGGAAGCTAGCACCAAATTGGGAAGGTCCGTATAGAGTCGTTAAGAAGACCGGCAAGGGGGCATACGAGCTCGAGACCATGGAAGGGGAGACTATCCCTAGAACATGGAATGCTGATAAACTTAGAAAATATTATGTTTAAATGTAATGAACGACCGAGCTTTTAATGAAAGACAGGCAGGCGCTCTTTTTCCCACTGGGTTTTTAATTGAGGCCTGACCTTTGAAAATTGCTTTGTACTTTACTTTCTCGTAAAGAATGTGTGCCCGGTCGCTCAAACATGCTCATGGCAAAAGAGCGACCATAGAATCATCAAACAAAAGTGGATCGTCGAAACGATCCACACCGAGCGCCATCGAAATGGCCCTAGGGTTTAGTAATAACCCACCATAGTAGGTCACCGAAACGATCTACCTCGAGTGCCGTCGAAGCGGCCCACGATCGAGTGCCGTCGAAGTGGCCCACAATCGAGTGCCGTCGAAGCGGCCCACAACCGAGTGCCATCGAAATGGCCCAATCGAGTGCTGACGAAACGGTCCAATCAATTGCCATCGAAATGGCCAAATCGAGTGCCAGCGAGTCAGCCCGAACGAAGGTCGCCGAGTCGACCGAGTGCCACCGAGTGGGCACCATCGTTGTATTTGGGCTGAGCAATGCCCCACTAATAGGAACCGCCGAGCGGTCCGTGAGGAGTGCCTTCGAAAAGGAACGAACTGGTCGTCGATCGACTTAAAGCGAACAAATACGTAAACTTGGAAAAGATACAAACGAATAAGCAAATCCAAACAATTAATCAAAATAAAATGTCATTACAAACCAAGGACGCCCGGTCGAAGCAGAGCGTCCAATTGTTAAAGCTGCACGAAGGCAGATAAATTGTTGTGCCCGAAGGCAAGTCAAAATATTACAAAAATTACTCCGCTCGCAGGCGGGCTTCAGAAGAGGACCGAGCTAGGACGCATAGTATTGCCTTGATCATCGAGCTCCTCAGGCAGCATGATCTTATTATTTTCTACGTAATGCTCGGGCTTTATCAGCTTCTCATCGAAATTGATGGGTAGATCTGAATTCAGTGCCCGCACCTGGCCGAGAGCATTGAAGAATTGTTTGATCGCTGCATTTTTGGCATGCCGAGCTATCGCCCGCACCTGAGCCTGCAGCTCGGCCCTCTGGGTCTCCCATTCGGACTTCTCTTTCTCCAAGACTTCAAGATCGGTCTTCAGATTTTTGACTTGACCGGCGAGTTCTTTGTTCCTCTTCGACAGCTTGGCCCGGTCTTTGTCGGCCCGCTGCAGAGCTTCTTTCTTGGATTTAATGGCCTTCTCCAGCTTCTGCTTTGCCTCCTCGAGACCGGCCACAGCAGCGTCCTTCCTAGCCCGAGCTTCTGCAACCAAAGTTAGCAAAGGTCAGTTAATTGGCCGAGTGTAAGTAAAAGCACGACGGGATAGGGAAGTAAAATACCTTGAGCTTCATCCGACAGCTCTTGAATGACTTTGTCAACCCCCATGCAAAGAGAAGCACAGACTGCCATGGGTTTCTTCTTAAACCGCTCGAAGTCAGCCAGTCCCAAACCCATGTCACCCTCAGGAAGGTCATGGGCTCGCTCGTCGGGTCTGCTCCGCTTTGGAGGACGATCGTCTTGACGAGGAGGCGACCGGACATTGGAAACTGGTTTTTTCCCTTGAGTCTTGGGAGTGGGAGGCACCTTTGAAGGCCCTTCGAGGTCGACCACGTTTCGAGGTCCTTTATACCTCTTGGCTCCTGGAGTTGCAGCGGGGTTCAGGACTTTTTCAATCTCGGCCCAGGATTTTCCAGCCATCCTTCCTGCAAAATAGAACGAATCGAGTGTTAGATGGAACGAGCAGTAAATGAGAATATAAAGTGTAAGTTCAAATGCAAACCAATTTCATCCTCTAGAGCTCGACCCACGAGCAATGTAAAAGGGCGGCAAGGCAGGTCGCCCTTGGGGTCTGGGGGCATCATGCTCGCCAACGTTTTGATCACGTGCAAAGACTCCAAGTCGGCCGCACCCAGGTCGTTAGCAGAATATATGTAGTCGCCAGGCCTTCTGAAGAAATGAGCCTCATTCCACATGATGGGGAAAAAGGGTTCACCGAGCATCCCATCAGGCTGAACCTCAGAGATAGCTTTGCCTGCTTCTTTGGTTGGCACGATCCAGAAATATTGGCTCTTCCAGGCTGCGCCCAACGACTCTTGAAACGCTTTGAAGTACCGGTGCTGGGTCTTCTGAGTCTTAAAGGAGACTTGCTCTCTTTTCTCCTTGTTTGCCTTCTCCGAGAGCCATTCACCGAAGATTGTGAAAAAGAGTTGAACCGAAACCGGCCGACCTAGCTTGGTCAACAGCACCTCAAAAGTCTTTAAAAACGCCCATGCGTTTGGATGAAGTTGAGAAGGAGCGACCCCAATATAACGCAGAACGTCGCGTTGAAACTCGGAGAAGGGTGGAACGATATTCATCCTCTCGAACACGATCCGATGCATCATGAACTTAAGGTTTTCAGAATAAGTGGCAATGTCTTCTCCCTCCTTCATGCCTCTCACCCTCCAGCCCGGTGAGTGTTTGAAATGTAACTGCAGTCCGGGCAGCGCACAGTGGCCGACCGTAATTATACTCCTGTTGGAGCGAAGGGTTTCCGATACCCACGACATGTCGGCCCGGTCTCGAGACAGATCTGGCAGGACGTCTTCCCCTCCCGCTGATTCCGCGTCAGCATTTGCGCCTCGGCCGGAGGAACTTGCCACCGAACGAACGACGATCTCTTCAGCAGCCACCTCGGCCCGATTGCCTTCAGCAGTGTCACCGGCCTGGGCCATTGTCTCGTCCGCAGCCGCGGCGGCGCTCTCAGCATCGTCTTTGATCTCTATCGGCTCGTCTTCTCCTGCGTTGCAGGCCGGGGAAGACGGCGGCGGTGGAGGATTCGGTGGAGTATCCTTAGAATTGGCGGACTTTGATTTAGAGCTTTCCAAGCTAACCGATCCATTGCTGGAAGAGCTAGAGCTCGAGCCAGAGCTGCTCGAAGAGCTGGAACTCCCGTCGTTCGAAGACGACTTGGAATTTTCTTCGGCCTCTGATGGCCTCGACATTTGATCGGCGAAAGAATGCATCGGCCCTCCGGGAATGCGAGCGGTTTGTTTCAACCGTGGCATATATCACCTGCGATAAGGGGATCGAGTTAGGTCGGTCGAGCAGTGCACTCGCGAGAGGGGGCGACTTGGTCGTCCCCGGACCTGACACCCCCTATCACAAGGCGTGGAATTGTGCGATCAAGAAAAAACCACAAAAATCAAAGAGTAATTCAAGAAAAAGAACCGACTCATACCTTAAAAGTGTTGGAGGTCTGTCGAGAAGGCTACAACACTCGAAAGGATTCGATTCGAATTGCAAGTCGGCGTCAGAGAGGTCGGTCGGCGGCAGAGCAATTCGAAGAAGCGTAAGGAATAGTACAAACTGAAGGGGTATTTATAGCGCAGGCCCAAGGCGTAGAAAGGACCGGGAGACGAAACGTCTCAACGCTTCACCTCCCTCTTTAAGGTTGTCATTGAATGACCTCGAGAACACCAAACGTCGCATCATAAATGTCAGCAAAGGTCAACCGTCATGTCAGCACGGCCGAGACCGTTCGTTGGGAACGAGCGGTCGTAACCGTTCCTCTGGATTTTCTTCGAAGCAACATAACCCTTGGGGGCAGCGATTCAAGCCTCAGCCCTCTCTTAAGCGACCTAGGCTTGGGGGGCAACTGTTCCGGGGTGTATCAGCAAAGCCGAAAGGTTCGAATAGCATTTGGGCCGCCGGCCCATCACAGCTCCAACCGGCCCAAGTCCGTAGCTTGGAGCGCACTTCTCGCAACCGGCCGAAATTTCCGCAAAACGGTCGGACACTACAGTATATATACGCCATTCGCATATGGCATCAGGTACGTTCTCTTACCTTGTGTTATCTGTAACACCCCCTTAATGCTATTTAAATTAACTTAGTTAAAATCAGAGTTTAGAAAAAAAACCTCCACTCACAAGGGAGTGCTACATTTTGTTTCCCTCAAAACCGAACTCACATCATACTCCAAAACGTCATTTCATAGCAACATATATAACATATCAGTTCGGCTACAAAGGGACTAGCCCACAAGACATAAGTTTTAATTTACAACACAGCGGAAATGAAATGAAAACATGTTCAATACATCATTTTATACAGTACAACAACTGTATGCAAAATACACTACTAAGCTATTCGGCCCTCCCAAAATGTTACATGACCAGAGCAATGACTCCACAGACTAACCGATCACTGACATACCTCTACTGAGGCTCACCTGCAAGTTGCCAACATAAGAAGCAACATAAAAGCAGTAGGGTGAGTATCGTTTCATAAATAATAACCAATAAGATAAGCATTATCATAGAGAAAGCAACTAAACACCTCGGTTCTGTGAACACTCACGCCAGACTCACGCCTTACTCTTCCAATTCACACTCAATTGAACACATCAACAAAACGTATGAAAAGATGCATGAATGCAACCCAAACTCGACGGGTAATATGCATGTGGATCCATAAGACCGAAGTCTTCTGCTCATCAATAAGACCGAAGTCTTCTGCTCATCAAATAGACCGAAGTCCAACCCAAACTCGATGGGTAATATGCATATGATTTATGCGACGCTATGAACAATGCATTCTAACAGACCAAGCCAATATTAATGCGCACAATGCAACTCATCATCAGGCCTCAAAAGGCACATCACCAGACCGCAGCCTCTTCACAAAATCAGGTCATAGACCCATCACCAAGACCGCAGCCTTTTCATCAATTCATCAAGTCCCTACTAGGAACCCCACCACTCAACACCCACCGGGTATAGCCCTAAGGCTAGCGCCAACACTTCAAATACACGGTTGACCACTAACTGCACCATATCGGCATCAAACAGCATCTCGGCACCAAGTGATGGACTAAGCCGTCACCACAAGGACTAAACTGTCACCTAGGGACCAAACGGACTACCTCATGTCAAACACTTAGGCGTTATTAACACCAAACAGCACTCCCGGTTGCGCCTTGCGCAACTGTGGCTTCGCACAGCAACTCGGCACACAGGCACTCTACGCTACACTTCGACCCCTCCACCTCGGCATAGCTATGCTACACCTCGGCAACCACAAGTCGACACCCACAAGGAGACTTAACCATACCTACACCTCGTCGTCTCTACTGCATTACTCACCTCGGTTACTAACCACCTCGGTTACTCTTAATGACAATACCTCGTCACCACTCATCTCGGCTACTACGCCTTAGTCACACTTAAGGACAACACCTCATCACCCTTTACCTCTACAATTTCCTCAACTCACGCTGTAACACTTACGCTCATCAATACTATACGCAGGTACACTTATACTCTGTTCTTCAACTCCTACACCTCGGTATAAACTACCTTACACCTCGGTTTATCTACGTGTTCATGCGCCTAACCTTCCTCTTCCCTCCTTTGGTACTTCTCACTAAGATTCGACTTAAAACACACTCTTTACTTCCAGAATACTCGCTGGGGAAAACTCTCCGTAAGTGACAACGCCAAAGAACACTCACGAGGATGAGGTTCGCTCACCCCCATTCCTCTCCCCTTTGGTCCTCACACAACCAACTCTCCAAAGCCAAGGTAAGGTAAACACAACATCAACATACATAAACACACAAAGAAATGTTTCAAGATCATTTAGAACTTAGCTCACACATAATACATATCATAAAAACTATTATGAACGAAAAGAGAGCCCCCTAACCTTAAATTGTTGAAGAAATACTCTTCTCACTAGCAACTTAGCTCTTCTTCAATGATCAACCCTTCCTCTCTGTTCCAAAGCTTCCTTCAACCTCAAGAAACTCTTCCTTCTCTCCAAAAACCTTCTAACCGACTTATCTCTCCTCTCAATCTTGTACACCGACTCACTTCTCTCTCTTGTTTTTTAGATATTTCGAATTAATGTGATGTGTCTCCTCCTTGTAGACACCCTCTCTCCCTGTAATACATGCATAATGGGCCTCCATAGATTCAATGGGCCTCAATTGAATCATGGGCCTCTAATCTCACTCCTCCAATTGCTTGATCACTTCCTAAATGAAATAAAACACCTAATTAATTACATTGGCTTAATTAAAAATGTTTCAAACCCTAAATAACTCAATTAATAATTAATTGAACTATTTTTGGGGTGTTACAACTCTCCCCCACTTGGAATATTTCGTCCTCGAAATCATACCTGAATCAAACAACTCAGGACAGGCCTCCTGCATCCTACTCTCCAGTTCCCAAGTAGCACTCTCGCCTGCAGCTCCCAACCAAACCACCTTGACCATCTTGATCTCCTTCCCTCTAAGGGTCTTCACTTCTCGGTCTTCAATTCTGATCGGCACTGTCTCCACAGTGAGGTCGTCTCTCACTTGCACATTATCCATTTGAATGACATGTGATGGGTCAGGAACATATTTTCTCAGCTGAGACACATGGAACACGTCATGCAAATTTGCCAAATTAGGTGGCAATGCAACTCGGTATGCCACCTTTCCAACCCTCTCCAATATCTGGTATGGTCCAATGAAACGGGGTGATAGCTTCTTAGACTTCAATGCTCGTCCCACTCCAGTTACCGGACTAACCCTCAAGAATACATGGTCACCGGCTTGAAATTCTAAGTCCCTCCTCCTATTATCATGGTAGCTCTTCTGCCTACTCTGTGAGGCCTTCATCTTCTCTTGAATTAGCTTCACTTTCTCGGTGGTCTCTCTAACTATCTCGGGTCCGAGTACCACATTTTCTCCTGACTCGCTCCAACACAACGGAGTCCTACACCTTCTCCCATATAACGCCTCAAAGGGTGCCATCCTGTTCCTGGGTGTATTAGCAAATACGCGACCGCCAGCAAAGAAATTGGCTCGCGGCCCGGCCATCATGACCGCCCGACACGCCGCTGGGAGCGCACTTCGCCGCCAGAAAACTTCGCAAAACGGTCGGACCTCGCAAAGATATATACGCCATTCGCATACGGCATCGTGCACGCGTTCTCTAACCTTCTCGCTATCCGGCGAGCTCTCACTAGATCGTCGGAGTGTCATTGCAGTACCACCCGAGGTGCTCAACGCGCGTGAAGCTTGTGACCGGTCCTTCCACTCATTCAACGACCGCCCACCAACAGACAACAACTACTTCAACACTTCATTGGTCGTGCGATCAATTGGCGACCACGATGGGAGGCCCGAGCGCTATCCTACCCATTTCATTGCTCCACGCGACCGGCCCCAGACGAGGGCCTCATCTAGACTCAACCCCTCCGGCCATCATCCTCAAGCACAAACGCCGGGGCGTGGCAATCTGATCCCAGAATCTCAAGGACATCCACGACAAGAACCGCTTGGTCCACAACGGCCGTGGACCAGTCATTCAACAGATTCTGCCGCCCGTTCCAAATGACCTACCGCCCGAGCTGGTTGAAGCGGGCATTCAGAAACCTTGCTGGAGCATGTTACTCGTGCCGCTCGCAAATCTGCGCAGAACAAAAATCGTGATCGCCGGCGAGACGCACTCATCTCTCAATATGAAAGAGGGTCACTCCGGGCGCGCGTGGCGAAGACGGAGAACCTTCACTGTCGCCGATCGGGCGCAAAGACACCGCTCCTCCTCGAAGGAGCATTTCTCGCCGAGAGAGCACTACTCATCGTTCTCCGGCCAGAAGAGGCAGGGCGCATAGATCGCCCCCGAGCAGGAACGTACGTAGACGCCGTTCGATGTCCTATGATGATGAAGACTCTAGCTACCGTCCTGACACCGGTCGCTCACCCACGAGGTACTCCTCCAATGAGTCGTCTGGGTCACGTCGGTCGAGAAGCAGATCTTGGGATTCTCGAGAAGAGCTGGAAGATTACAGAGATGGAAGAATCAGGGACGTTTCACATCGGCCGAGGAGAGGCCACAGTGAGCGACCCAGAAGGCCTCCTCAACTTCCACCAACTGGCCCATCAGGAGGATTTTAGGGAATGCCGGGCAACGAGGCATGCCTCGCAATGCAACCCTTTGGGTCAAACGACATTCAGAATGAGCACGGCCCGTTCTCTAGGGAGATCAGGCGATACAAAATTCCGAGAGATCTGCGCAAGCGGCCCAATCTCAACAAGTTTGACGGCCGAGGGGATCCAGACAAACATCTCCGTTACTTCAATAATTACTGCTGTTATAGGGAATTGGGACCGACCATGAAATGCAGGCTTTTTCCCCAGTCATTGGACGGCCGAGCATTGGAATGGTAGGAGTCTTTGCGACCCAATTCCATCTCCTCATGGGACGACCTGATCAGAATCTTCTTGTCTCACTACACTGCCAACCGGTGCCAATACCGATACGAGGAATACTTGGACTCTGTTGTTCAAGGTGAGAATGAGACGCTGAGGCAGTATATCGACCGGTTTAACTCTGAGGCTGAGTCTGTTCGTGACTTGTCAGACAAGGACAAGTTGAAATATCTGAAGCGTGGCATTCGACCGGACCACCGGTTCGTAGAAGAATTCACACTTAACCATTATCAGGATCTCAGCTACTTCTTAACGAGGGCTAACGTCCACATGGCGTATGAAGAAACTTTGGCAGCAAGGAAGGCCGTCCGTGCACGACCTAAAGAAGAAAATAGTAAGCCAGCAAGAGGGCATGAAGGTCGCCGCGACAACCGGCCTGACTTTCGAGATAAGAAGTTCGACCAGCGCACTCGGCTCAACACCTCTATTGCACAGATCTATAGCGAGTGCCAGAATAATGAATTTGTGGGAGTAAAGCGGCCCGACCCACTCGTGCTCAAGAAGGGGGCACGACCGACTAAAAGATACTGCCGTTACCACAAGAGTAAGGGTCATGATACTAACGACTGTATGGCCCTCAAAGATGATATCGAAGAGCTCATTCAGAAAGGCAAGTTGGGAAAGTATGTGAGGTCGGAGGAAGGCGACCGACCTCAAGAGAAGCAGAAAGAAACTGATCCAGACAGAGGAAAGGGCCCTCTAGCCATAGAGAGCACCCAAGACAAAGACCGGTCTGAGGATCGTGACACGAGGCGATCTAAAGGCCGTAATGTAGCAATGGTAATTCATGGTGGGAACCCGCTGGATCGTAGAGAATCAGGTAAAGCCACTAAGAGAAAATGGGACGAGCTCCTGATGGTCGGTTCGACGTCAACAATCCCACTGGTCTCGAATAGACCATCCATCTCGTTTGGGGATAGCGACCTACTCGATGGTAAGCCGAACAGTTATGTCCCATTGGTAATAAGAGCAGTGATGGCCAACACAGAGGTTCAAAGAATTCTGGTCGACCAAGGCAGCTCGGCCGACATCATGTTCGTTGACCTGATTGACAAGATAAAAGTTGACCGGAGCGAGATAGTTCCCCAGGCCGAGCCCACTCCTCTGACAGGTTTCAATGGAGCAACTACTTATCCATTGGGAACGATCGAGCTATTGGTTACGTTTGGTGATGATACTGGTGAAAGCACTCTGTACAGGACGGTCCGGACGACGTTCCTTGTACTTCCAATCAAATCTTGCTACCAATGCATTATTGGCAGGCCGACCTTGGGAAAGCTAGAGGCCGTTGCATCAACAGTGCATCTAAAAATGAAATTCTACAGCAAAGACGACCAGGTAGTTACCCTGATGGCCGACCTAGAGGCAGCAAGACGATGCCACGATCTGTATCAGCAAATTTGTGACGAGGTAGACCTTGGCCGAAATGTTCAAAGCACTGGTGAAGGCCATCAAGTCAATGTCACTGATCTGGATGCTCGGTATGATCCAGACAGCGACCCAGAGGATAACGATGATGACTTAGCCCAAAGACGACCAGGTAGTTACCCAAGCGTCACTAAGAGAGCAATTGATCAAACAGAAGGTCGCAGCCAGATACAATACTCGCGTGCAAAAGAGAGACTTCACGATCGGTCAGCTTGTCCTAAGACGGGCCGACGTGGGAAATAAGAATGCACGCCAAGGGAAACTGGCACCAAATTGGGAAGGTCCGTATCGAGTCATCAAGAAGACTGGCAAGGGGGCGTACGAGCTGGAAACCATGAATGTGGCGACTATCCCCAGAACATGGAATGCAGAGAAACTTAGAAGATATTATGTTTAAATGTAATGAATGACCGACCGATATTATTAATGAAAGACAGGCGGGCGCTCTTTTTCCCACTGGGTTTTTTACAGAGGCCTGACCTTTGAAACATGCTTTGTTCTTTACTCTCGCAAGAATGTATGCCCGGTCGCTCACACATGCTCGTGGCAAAAGAGCGATCGAAGATTTGTCGAATGAAAGTGGGTCATCGAAATGACCCAAATCGAGCGACCATCGAAATGGTCCCAACCGAGCGCCATCGAAATGGCCCAAGGGTTAGAAAACCCGTAAACCTTAGATCGTCGAAACGATCTAAATCGAGCGACCATCGAAATGGTCCCAAGAGTGCCACCGGCGGCTCAACCGAGTGCCATCGAAATGGCCCAAGGGTTAAGTAATAATCCACCACACTAGGCCGTCAAAACGACCTACATCGAGCGACCATCGAAATGGTCCCAATAAGTGCCATCGAAATGGCCCAATCGAAGGTCGCTGAGCGATCCAAAGCCCCGTTGGGAAATCATAACATCATGAACGAATGCTTTCGAAATAAGCGCAAAACGATTGTCGAACGGCCTAAAAACTCGGATACTTAGAGAAAAATAAACATACAAGGCGCATAGACGTAACGGTACAAGTTCGAGAAAAACATAATAAAAGATAAATTGAAATGTTATTACAAAATAGGGCACGCCTCGGCCAAGCGCGCCAGATATTCGATCGCTCAAGGCGAAAGATTTAAATTGTTGTGCCCGAAGGCAAGTTAAATTGTTAAAAGGATTACTCCGCTCGCAAGCGGGCTTCAAAAGAGAATCGTGGCAGGACGAACAACATTACCTTGTTCATCACGTTGCTCGGGCAGCATGATCTTGTTGTCCGCAACGTAATGAGCAGGGTTTATCATCTTTTCATCAAAATTGATGTTCAAATCCGGATTCAGAGCCCGCGCCTGGGCAAGAGCATTGTAGAATTGCTCGACTGCAGCCTCTCTACCGGCCTGGGCTACCATTCGGATTTTTTCCTCCAGCTCGGCCTTCTCGGCCCCCCAGTCGGCTTCTCTCTTCTCCATGGCCTCAAGATCGGTCTTCAGAGTTGTGACCTGGCCAGCAAGCTCCTTGTTCCTCTTGGCAAGCTTAGCCCGGTCGTCCTCGCCCCGCTTAAGAGCTTCCTTTTTGGCTTTGGCGAGCTGGTCGTACTTCTGCTGCGCCTCGGCCAAGGCCTTCTCCTTCTCAGCCCGAGCTCCTGCAAACGAACATGGTCTAAGAATTAGTCGGCCAAGCAAACATAAAAGTACAACAGACAAAAGATAAAATACCTTGAAGTTCGCCCGCCATCTCGTCCATGATCTTGTCTATTCCCATGCAGAGAGAAGCACAGACGGCCATGGGTTTCTTCTTGAATCGCTCGAACTCGACCTGCCCCAAGTCCTCAAGCGAGAGGATAGGAAGATCATCCTTAGTAAGGACCGAGCTCCGTTCCTGGTGCTTGGCCCGCTTGGGGGAGCGATCAGCGGTGTGAGGAGGTGACCGGGGCTCGCTGACCGCTTTTCTTTCCTTGGCTTTTTGGAGTTGGGTTGCCTTTGATGGCCCTTCTTCCGATCGCCCCGCCGAAGTTCCGCCATATTTCTTGGCCCTCGAATCGTGAGCGCAGCTTCGTAATCGACTCAAGCACGCGTCGGTTCTTGCCGCCATTCTTCTTTCGCAAAATATCGAGTCATGAGTTAGAAGAAAAAATTGACAGCAAAAATATAAAAGCAAAGTTCAGAAGCAAACCGATCTCGGCCTCCAGATCCCGGCCTTCGAACAAGACAAAGGGACGGCAAGGTATGTCGCCCTTAGGGTCTGGACGCATCATGCTCGCTAACGACTTAATCATCTCCAAAGATTCCAAGTCGGCCTCGCCCAAATCTTTAACGGAGTAGATGTAATCGCCCGGCCTCCTGCAGAAGTGAGCCTCGTTCCACATGATGGGGAAGTAAGGGGGACCGAGCATTCCGTCCGGTTGGACCTCAGATATGGCCTTGCCGGCCTCCTCATTGGGAGCAATCCAAAAATACTGACCTCTCCAGGCCGCTCCCAATGATTCTTGGTATGCTTTGAAGAACCGATGATGAGTTTTTTGCATCTTAAAGGAGACCTGCTCCCTCTTCTCTTTGTTAGCCTTCTCCCGAGCCACCACCAAAGAGAGTAAAGAACAGCATGATCGACACCGGCCGACCCAACTTAGTCAAAAGGACTTCAAAAGTCTTCAGAAACGCCCATGCGTTAGGGTGGAGTTGAGAAAGGGCGACCCCGATGTGACGCAGGACGTCACGTTGAAATTCAGTAAAAGGAGGGATGATGTTCATCTTCTCGAAGACGAGCCGGTACATCGTGAATTTAAGGTTGGGAGAGTAAGTTACAATGTCTTCTCCTTCTTTCATACCTCTCACCCTCCAGCCCGACGATTCGTCGAAGGGGCTCCGCAGATCGGGCAAGGCAACATGGCCGACAGTAATGATACTCCTATGCGAGCGAAGAGTCTCTGATACCCAAGACATGTCAGATGGGTCCCGGGCTACATCTGCTTGAACTTCGGCCGACCCCTCGTTCGATCCTCCTTCGTTGTGCACGTCCCGACCAGAGGAGCTGGCTGCGGGCTGAACTATCTCTTCCTCGTCAACTTCTTCAGCTCGGCCACCTTCGGCCTCCACCATCTCTTCGTCCGCGACTGGGACGGCACTCTGGACTTCGTCGTCATCAATGATCACCACATCAACATCTTCTTCCTCTCCTTCAGCTCGAGATATGATGTTCTCCGGTGCTGGAATGTTGCACGGCCGCCCTTCAGAATGGGCGGACCTAGCCGATCCTCGACCAGAAGAATGGGAACTCGAGCTCGTACTGCTCGAAGAACTGCTTGAAGAACCAGAATCTTTGTCGCCCGAAGACGACTTGGACTCCTCCTCGTAGGGATTGGGCTCGCCCGGCCTCGTCATATGTGTGGCAAAGGATTGGGACGGTTTACCGGGGATACGAGCGGTTAACTTCGTCCGTGGCATGCAAGAACACCTGTGATAAAGGGACCGAGTCAGGTCGATCGAGCAGATTACTCATGAGAGGGGGCGACTTGGCCATCCCCCGACCTGACACCCCCTATCACGAGGCGTGGAAAAGTACAAAATATCTTCAAAGAAAAAACAAGTTTAAGAAGTAAAAGTAGAGATCGATCCATACCTTGAACAGATGTAGTAGATCGGTCGCGAGTTGACAGAAGCAGCTACAGATGCAAGTCGGTGGCAGATGAGTCGGTCGCTGGCAGAGCAATTCGTGAAAGTGTGAGAAATGATCTCAGTTGAAGGGCTATTTATAGTACGGACCCATGGCGCGAAGGGGACCGGGAGACGGCGTCCGCAACGCTTCATCATCTCACCAATGGATGTCTTCGAGACAACCTCGAAAACACCAAACGCCATGTCTTAAATGTCGATGAGACCAACCGTCATACGTCGACGGCCGGCGGTTGGCGAGCGGTCGAAACCGTCTCATCAAGAAAACAAACGGCCGCGTCCGTTTCGTCAAAATAACCACTCCTTGGGGCATCGATTCAAGCCTCAGCCCGCTCTTAAGCGACCTAGGCTTGGGGGGCAACTGTTCCTGGGTGTATTAGCAAATACGCGATCTGCCAACAGCAATTGGGCCTGCGGCCCAGCCCATCATGACCGGCCCAGACACGCTGCTTGGAGCGCAATTCTCGCCGGCCGAAAACTTCGCAAAACGGTCGGACCTCGCAGTATATATACGCCATTCGCACATGGCATCAAGTACGTTCTCTAACCTTGTGCTATCTGCCCGAGCAACCTCTCACTAGATCGTCGGAGTGTCATTGCAGGTACCACCCGAGGTGCTCAACGCGTGAAGCCAGGACCGGTCCTTCCACTCATTCAACGACCGGCCCAGTCAACAGGACAACAACTACTTCAACACTTCATTGGTCAGGTACGATCACATCCCAATACTAGAATGAAAACTGTTGTTGTACGTAAACTCAACCAACGGCAGATAAGAGTCCCACGCTCCTCCTTGCTCAAGAACACACGCCCTCAACAAGTCTTCCAACGACTGGATGGTCCTCTCGGACTGACCATCAGTCTGTGGATGATATGCCGAGCTCAAGCGCAACTTTGAACCTAACGCCTCTTGCAAACTTCTCCAAAATTCCGAGGTAAACCTCGGGTCTCTGTCTGAAACAATACTTCGAGGAACTCCATGAAGCTTCACGATCACTTGGATGTAGATCTCAGCCAATCTTGACATCGGGTACGTGATGTTGATAGGAATGAAATGAGCAGACTTCGTCAATCTATCCACAACTACCCAAATAGTATCAAACTTCCTCACTGTACTCGGCAGACCAGTTACAAAATCCATTGAAATGCTGTCCCACTTCCACTCTGGAATCTGCAATGGCTGCATCAACCCTGCCGGCTTCTGGTGCTCTACCTTAGACTTCTGACAAACCAAACAAGCATACACAAACCGAGCTACATCTCTCTTCATGCCTTGCCACCAAAATAACCTCTTCAAGTCTTGGTACATCTTGGTCGCTCCTGGGTGAATACTTAACTTACTCCTATGACATTCCTCCAAGATTGCTTTCCTAATTTCCTCGTCATCAGGAACACAAATCCGAGTTCTATACCTCAACAGACCTTGCGCATCTAACTCAAAATCTTCATTCCCAGCTCAGCCAATACCTACCTGTTCCGGGGTGTATCAGCAATTACAAGGGCTCCCAATAGCAATTGGGCCGTCGGCCCAGCCCAGCGCAACCGGCCCAAGTAGGTCGCTTGAACCGCATTCTCTGCAGAACCGACCAAAATCTTCGCTAACGGTCGGCACTCTCTGATATATATATGCCATTCGCACATGGCATCGTGCACGTTCTCTAACCTTGTGCTATCTGCGCTGAGACGACTCTCACTAGATCGTCGGAGTGTCTTTGCGAGTACCACCCGAGGTGTTCTACGCGTGAAGCCGGACCGGTCCTTTCACTCATTCAACGACCACCCACTTGACGAATCAATCAACACTTCAACTCTTCATTGGTCAAGGTACGATCAATTGGCGACCACAGTGGGAGGCCCGAGCGCTATCCTACCTCATTCATGGCTCCACGCGACCGGCCCCAGACGCGGGCCTCTTCCCCGACCCAACTCCTCCGGGCAACATCCTCGGCGGCAGACTCGGAGGCGTGGCGCTACAATCAACGAATCTCAAGGACATCCACGACAAGAGCCTTCACTCCACAACCGTCGTGGACCGGTCCTTCAACAGATTCAGCCGCCCGTTCCTCAACCAGATTTACCACTTGAGCCGATTGGCCGGCATTCGAGAACCATTGCGAACATGTCACTCGTGCCGTTCGCGAGATGCCGCAGCAAGAAACCAAGTCATTGCGCAGCAGAGATGAGCCGATCTCACGCGTTACGAAAAGAGGTCAATTCGGGCGCCCGCGTGCGGAAGACGGAGAACCTTCTGCCGTCGCCCGACACACGCAGAGAAGACATCGCCCTCCCTCCTCGAAGGAGCCTTTCTCGGGAGAGCACCACCCGCGGTCTCCGGCACGAAGAATCATGGCACACAAAGTCGCCCCTAGCAGAACGCGTGCTGCGGGTCTCCGTGACGAAGAATCATGGCACACAGTCGCCGCCGACACAGACGCAGCTTCCTCTTATGATTATGGATATGAAGATCCTAGCTATCGCCTCTAAGTCAAGTCGCTCGACTACTGTATCCTTCTGCGGGTCCTCCGTTCGAAGATCGAGAAGTCGATCGTGGGACTCGTGACGAAAGAGTTTGATGATTATCGTGATGGAAAAATCAGGGATGTCCCCCAGCGACCAAGGAGACACCATTCCAGGCGACCCAGGGGACAATCTTCTCAAAGGCCACCGTTGTGGTCCGCCAACGAGCAGTGTGTTCTACGAAATGCCGAGCAACGAAGCATACCTTCCCATGCACCTTTTGGGCCGAGTGGTCTCCGACCGCCATGGACCTTTAATTAGAGAGATACGCCGCTATCGTATCCCCAGAGACCTGAGGAAACCCCAATTTGAATAAATTCGGCTACGTGGGGATCCGCATGAGACACTTAAGGTACTTCAACAATTACCATCGCGGCTATAGGGAGCTAGGAACGACCATGAAGTGCGTGACTCTTCCACACGATCGCTCGAGGAGCGAGCACCGGAGTGGTGGGTGAGCTTACCGCCAACACCATCTCGCCTTGGGACGACACGGTCGTAACATTCTTGTCCAACTACACGCCAACGGATGCCTGTAGTGGCATGAAGAACACTTGGATACGATTATCCAAGGGGACAACGAATCATTGAGACGATTACATGAGCGATTCAACGCCGAGGCCGATCAGTCTGCGCGACCGACCGATAGAGACAAGTGAAGTATCTCAAGCGTGGGATCGGATCGGACCACAGACTTTGCGTAAGAGTTCGGCCTAAATCGTTACATGGATCGACCATATTCCTACGAAGGCCAACGATCATATGGCCTATGAAGAAGCACTATTCGCTAGAAAAGGTTGCCCGTCTTGCGCGACCCGAGAGAAGAGCGAGATAGGTCACTTGAAGAACAAGAGCGATCCTCGTGATAATAGAAACGGACTAACGATCTATGAATAAATGTCGCGTGCGCTCTTTTCCCGACTGTGGTTTTACGAGGCCCGACCTTTAAAAGTCGTACTTTGTAATCTATTTCGCATGCAAGAATGTATGATTGGTAGCTCGCCGTGCAGTAGCGAAAAAACAGCGTAGAGCCCGAGCGCGTTACAATCGAGTGCCATCGAAATGGCCCAAGGGTCGGCGGACCCACAAGCAGCGTAGAGGCCCCGAGCGGTCTGTCATAATCGAGTGCCATCGAAATGGCCCAAGTCGTCGGCGACCCCTTAAATGCGTAGCCCCGAGCGGCCACAATCGGCGCCATCGAAATGGCCCAAGGGTCGGCGGACCCACAAACGAGATAGGCCCCGCGCGTCTACATCGAGTGCCACCGAAGTTGGCCGTCGGCGCCACCGAAGCTGCTCCAATCGAAGGTCACCGCGTTGACCTACGTCTCAGTGCCATCGAGTTGGCACAACCATCGATGTCATCGAATGACCGAGGTCAAGCAATGACCCAATAACGAGCATTGGATCGCCGAACACGACCGTAAGAGACCGGCTCACGATGAGGGCCGCTTAACCTAGTAAGCCCATTGCCAAAAATCGCCAAAACGCGTCGAACAAGTCCGCTACGATAGCGGCCGGCCGAGTCACAATCGAGCCATTTCCGAAACGGAATAGGCAATGAGTGACAAAGACTTGAACGAATTTGAAGCGACCGAGAATGATCGCACCTCCTAAAACGAGCAAGATCCAAGTAGACTTCGTAAGTTAAGGAGGTCGGCCGAGTCCCACCAATCGGATCGCTCTCCAAAGATGAATGGCGAATCCACACCTCGGCGGCGGCAGCGTCCACATCCCAAACCAAGTGCCATCGAATGGTCCAAGAGTCAAAGATTGACCCACGAACAAGCACGGACCTTGAGCGGTCTACGATAGAGAGGGACGTCGAACGACCTACAACAAAGGCAGCCAACGAATGGCCTCCAAGCGGCTTCTGACGACGGTCGCTCCCGTAAATCGGCCGCGAGGCTGCGACAGCGGGGCAACATATCGAACCTCGAATTGGCGCGCGATGACCCCGAGGGGCAGCGACCCGAGGCAAGATCCGGTCCCGAGCGACCCAAAGCCTGGACTATAAGACGGTCGCGACCGGGTGTGGCGGCGACGCGCACACTTCAAAGAGATGGAGACCGATCACAAGAAATGCAACCCGACCGCTTACAACATTACTTGAAGGCAACGATTCAAGCCTCACCCGCCTTCAAGCGACCTGAGGCTTGGGGGCAACTGCTCCGGGTGTATCGGCAATTACAAGGGGCTCCCAATAGCAATTGGGCCGTCGGCCCAGCCCAGCGCAACCGGCCCAAGTAGGCTGCTTGAACCGCAATTCTCGCAACCGGCCGAAATCTTCGCTAACGGTCGGCACTCTACAGTATATATATGCCATTCGCACATGGCATCGTGCGTTCTCTCTAACCTTGTGCTATCTGCCTCGAGCGACCTCTCACTAGATCGTCGGAGTGTCTTTGCAGGTACCACCCGAGGTGTTCTACGCGTGAAGCCAGGACCGGTCCTTTCACTCATTCAACGACCGGCCCACTTGACGAATCAATCAACACTTCAACTCTTCATTGGTCAAGGTACGATCACTACCATTATGTCTACAAGCCTGACATCTAGCTTCTGCGCCTCCCTGATGTTACCCAGAAACTCATTTGTAATTCTCAGCATCCCTAACTTAACACTCCGAGATGTTAATTCACACACCAAGCTCAAATCTCTGAATTCTTCAATTAGTTCTAGCTCTTTCACCATCATTGATGACACATGCAAGGACTTCCTACTCAAAGCATCCGCTACCACATTTGCTTTCCCTGGGTGGTAGTTCAAACCGAAATCATAGTCCTTCAATAACTCCAACCATCTCCTTTGCCTCATGTTCAGCTCCTTTTGGTCAAATAGGTACTGCAAGCTTTTATGATCACTGAACACTTCAAACCTTGAGCCATACACATAATGTCTCAAAATCTTCAGCGCAAACACTACGGCAGCAAGCTCTAAATCATGGGTAGGGTAAATCATGGGTAGGGTAATTCTACTCATGAAGCTCTAAATCATGGGTCGGGTAATTCTTATCATGGGTAGGGTAAGTCTTGAAGCATAAGCAAACCCATCTTCGACGCATCACAATATACCACAAAAGACTCACTTGGATTAGGCAACGTCAAGACAGGAGAAGTTGTCAGTCTCCTCTTCAATTCTTGGAAATTCTCTTACGCCCGCTCGTCCACACAAAGGCCTTCCCTTTACATCGTCAACCGAGTTAATGGCAGCGCCAACTTGGAAAATCCTTCAATAAACCTTCTGTAATACCCCGCCAATCCCAGAAAACTCCTCACCTCGGTGGCCGACTTGGGTGCTTCCCATTGCAACACAGCTTCAACCTTGGAAGGATCAATCGCAATACCTCACCGGTAATTACATGACCTAGGAAATTCTTCGCTCTTAGCGAATTTACACTTGGACCACTTCGCGTCTGACTTCCCTATCTCGCAAGACCTCCAACACCAACTTCAGGTGCTCGGCATGTTCTTCCTCCGACTTGGAGTATACCAAAATATCGTCAATAAACACCACTACAAACCGATCCAAATATTCACTAAAGATGCGATTCATGTACTCCATGAATATTCCAGGAGCATTTGTAACACCAAATGGCATCACAGAATACTCGTAGTGTCCATACCGAGTTCTGAACGCCGTCTTGGAAATGTCTTCGTCCTTTACTTTGATTTGGTGATACCCTGACCTTAAGTCAATCTTAGAAAATATCTGCGCACCCACCAATTGGTCCATCAAATCATCAATCCTTGGGAGCGGATACTTATTCTTAATTGTCACTTTATTCAACTGTCTATAATCCACGCATAGCCTCATACTTCCGTCTTTCTTCTTCACTAATAACACAGTGCCCTGAGCGCACACACTTGGCCTTATGAACTTCTTCTCCAGCAACTCCTCTAACTGATTTTTCAGCTCGGACAACTCGGCTGCCGACATCCTATATGGTGCCATAGACACCGGCCTAGTTCCTGGTACCAACTCAATGTTTGAACTCGACTCTCTCGGGTGGGACCTCGGGAATCTCCTCAGAAACACTTCAAGAACTCTCGCACCACGGCACTTCACCAATCTTGGCTTGACTTCTACCGACAATGACGCCCACAACGTAAACAAAGCGTAGCTCCTCCTTCACTTCTTGCAGAATCGCCAAAGAAAGCAACATAATTGATTCTTCCACCTTGGTAGGAGGGAAACTTACCGACCTACTAGCGCAATTGATATGAACATGGTTATCCACTAACCGATCCATACCGAGGATGACATCCATTCCTTCCAAAGGCAAACAAATTAAATCAACTAGGAAGTCTCTGCGAACAACGACAATGACACTTCGCGCTGAAACGAGAGAGAGTCAGCGACCCTTCTTTGGAGTATCAATAACCATCTCCCTCACCAATGTAGATAAAACTAAATCCAATCTCTTAACACACATAGCGGAAATGAAAGAATGCGTGGCACCAGTGTCCACAATTGAAATTATAGAGATGCCATTAATGAAACACGTACCTCTAATCACCTCGGATCCTGCCAACGCAAACACCTTTCCCACACCTTTCTCCTTCTTAGGCTTGGAGCACTTGGAACTGATATGCCCCACCTCTCCACAGTTGAAACAAGTGATGTCCTTCCTCTCACAGTTAACAGCTTGATGACCTTCCTTCCCACACTTAAAACACTTGCTAACCATGCACTCAAAACTCTTGTGGCCGGCCTTGCCACACTTGTAGCACACAACATTCGCAGGGGCATCTCCCCATTGGCCTCTTTGCCTCGCGCCGGCTTTCCACTTGCCTTTACCCTTACCACCGACGAACCGTAAGGCTTCGCGATCGATGCGGGCCGGCTCTTCCTGTCATTCATTACTCTGAAACGCGCATTAGTATCTTCTTCGTAAATCCTGCAGCTGTCGATCAGATCGGCAAACACTCTAAGCTTCTGGTACCCAATTGCCTGCTTGACCTCAGGCCTTAAACCGTTCTCAAATTTGATGCACTTGGAGAATTCGGCAGTAGCTCCATCATAATGAGGGTAGAATTTCACCAACTCTTCAAACTTTGCAGCATACTCAGCCACTGTCTTATTCCCTTGCTTCAGCTCTAAAAATTCCATTTCCTTCTTCCCTCTCACATCCTTAGGAAAGTACTTCCTTAAAAATTCCCTTTTGAAAACCTCCCATGTAATCACTTCTCCAGCAGCTTCTAACCTCGGCATAACCCCCAGCCACCAGTCATCTGCCTCCTCGGCCAGCATGTGAGTTCCATATCTCACCTTCTGCTCCACAGTACAATCCATCACTCTAAAAATCCTCTCTATATCTTTCAACCAGGCCATCGCCCCATCAGGATTATATCTCCCTTTGAACGTAGGAGGGTTCTCCCTCTGAAATGTAGCTAGGCTACGAGCTCCAACATCCTTGGCAGCTTGCTGAGGCAGATTTCCCATAGCAGCAGCCATCGCTTCTATCGCAGCAGCTAGGTTATTTTACACTATAGGAATTTTGGCCTTTCAGTTTATCAGAGCACGCAACGGAAGCAAAGGGCTACAGTTGGTGTTTTGAAGTAAGCAAAGGGCAGCTAAATTGGTTCGAGGAAATTGTGGGCGAATGTTCAATCAGTGAACCAAGTGCAATTGTAGAATTGCAGTGGAAGTTATTGTAGGTCATACAAAGAGCTACAATTAAGAAAAGCCTTTAGGCGGGAATAATGACAGTATCGTAAGATCTGTTAAGATTAGCGGACACCCCGGAATCCTAATCATTGATTAGCCGGTCTATCAGTTACCGAAATATTGTTTTACAATAACCTTACCTTATGGTTAGAGTAAACCCCAACTTAGATCGCAGTTAGAGATATCCTTTTGGATAGCTGCGAGTCTTGATCATGTTTTTTTTTCCTTTACGCCATATTGCGAAATGCTATGAAGCCGACCTAGTAGGTTGTAGTGCAATCTCTGTATTGGCTACGGAACCCAATGTTGATCGAGTTAGTTATGATCACGGTTTTTGAACCAAGTCTCAATCAAGATAAGAGCAGTAGGTGATTTTGATGGTGACATGTACCGGGTAGACGTCATGGAAAGAATTCTCACCACCTTGTCATGTAACGAGGAAGGAAAGTGATTTATTCTACGAATGCTCTGGATGAGGATGCACATTCCGAGTAGACTAACACTCATGCTAGGATGCAAACCTAAGGTATTCCTTTTACTCGGAATCATTTCAAGGAACGATTTCTGAATCGATTCGTTTCCTTCATTCGTAGGCTGTAAACAGCGTAACATATTAATTTAAAGCGAGTGTTATGTCGGTTAGGAAGTATCTTTGCTATGTTGAGAGATTAGATCAATTCTATATATTGGAAGTATGTATGCTACTGAGAAGATGTCTGGAATATGACTAGAGTTACGGAAGGTCTTTGAGGTGATATGGAACAAGGATTTAGTTTTCATTACTGTGAATAATTACCTGGCTTTGGTTTAGCAAGTACTGAAAACTGGATTCCTCAAAGCCTAGCAAGTGTCCTATGGTAAGAGTATAATTGTGTTAAATGTCAATGGGGATTAAATTCATTTCTCCTAGCCTCGAACAATTCAAAACGAGCATTATTACTCGAGGACTGGGAACTCAAGACTCAACACTTGGTCGGACAGACCAAACTTTTGCTCTGATACCACTAATGTAACACCCCCTTAATGCTATTTAAAAAAAACCTCCACTCACAAGGGAGTGCTACATTTTGTTTCCCTCAAAACCGAACTCACATCATACTCCAAAACGTCATTTCATAGCAACATATATAACATATCAGTTCGGCTACAAAGGGACTAGCCCACAAGACATAAGTTTTAATTTACAACACAGCGGAAATGAAATGAAAACATGTTCAATACATCATTTTATACAGTACAGCAACTGTATGCAAAATACACTACTAAGCTATTCGGCCCTCCCAAAATGTTACATGACCAGAGCAATGACTCCACAGACTAACCGATCACTGACATACCTCTACTGAGGCTCACCTGCAAGTTGCCAACATAAGAAGCAACATAAAAGCAGTAGGGTGAGTCTCATTTCATAAATAATAACCAATAAGATAAGCATTATCATAGAGAAAGCAACTAAACACCTCGGTTCAATGAACACTCACGCCAGACTCACGCCTTACTCTTCCAATTCACACTCAATTGAACACATCAACAAAACGTATGAATAGATGCATGAATGCAACCCAAACTCGACGGGTAATATGCATGTGGATCCATAAGACCGAAGTCTTCTGCTCATCAATAAGACCGAAGTCTTCTGCTCATCAAATAGACCGAAGTCCAACCCAAACTCGACGGGTAATATGCATATGATTTATGCGACGCTATGAACAATGCATTCTAACACACCAAGCCAATATTAATGCGCACAATGCAACTCATCATCAGGCCTCAAAAGGCACATCACCAGACCGCATCCTCTTCACAAAATCAGGTCATACACCCATCACCAAGACCGCAGCCTTTTCATCAATTCATCAAGTCCCTACTAGGAACCCCACCACTCAACACCCACCGGGTATAGCCCTAAGGCTAGCGCCAACCCTTCAAATACACTCGGTTGACCACTAAGCGCACCATATCGGCATCAAAGCGGCATCTCGGCACCAAGTGATGGACTGCGTCACCACAAGGACTAAACTGTCACCTAGGGACCAAACGGACTACCTCATGTCAAACACTTAGGCGTTATTAACACCAAACAGCACTCCCAGTTGCGCTTGCGCGCCTTGCGCAATCATGGCTTCACACGCCTACGACAACTCGGCACCACGAGCACTCTACGCTACACTTCGACCCTCTCCACCTCGGCATAGCTATGCTACACCTCGGCAACCACAAGTCGACACCCACAAGGAGACTTAACCATACCTACACCTCGTCGTCTCTACTGCATTACTCACCTCGGTTACTAACCACCTCGGTTACTCTTAATGACAATACCTCGTCACCACTCATCTCGGCTACTGTGCCTTAGTCACACTTAAGGACAACACCTCATCACCCTTTACCTCTACAATTTCCTCAACTCACGCTGTAACACTTACGCTCATCAATACTATACGCAGGTACACTTATACTCTGTTCTTCAACTCCTACACCTCGGTATAAACTACCTTACACCTCGGTTTCTCTACGTGTTCATGCGCCTAACCTTCCTCTTCCCTCCTTTGGTACTTCTCACTAAGATTCGACTTAAAACACACTCTTTACTTCCAGAATACTCGCTGGGGAAAACTCTCCGTAAGTGACAACGCCAGCAACACTCACAGGGACTGAGGTTCGCTCAGCTCCCATTCTTCTCCCCTTTGGTCCTCACACAACCAACTCTCCAGCAAGGTAAGGTAAACACAACATCAACATACATAAACACACAAAGAAATGTACTTTCAAGATCATTTAGAACTTAGCTCACACATAATACATATCATAAAAACTATTATGAACGAAAAGAGAGCCCCCTAACCTTAAATTGTTGAAGAAATACTCTTCTCACTAGCAACTTAGCTCTTCTTCAATGATCAACCCTTCCTCTCTGTTCCAAAGCTTCCTTCAACCTCAAGAAACTCTTCCTTCTCTCCAAAAACCTTCTAACCGACTTATCTCTCCTCTCAATCTTGTACACCGACTCACTTCTCTCTCTTGTTTTTTAGATATTTCGAATTAATGTGATGTGTCTCCTCCTTGTAGACACCCTCTCTCCCTGTAATACATGCATAATGGGCCTCCATAGATTCAATGGGCCTCAATTGAATCATGGGCCTCTAATCTCACTCCTCCAATTGCTTGATCACTTCCTAAATGAAATAAAACACCTAATTAATTACATTGGCTTAATTAAAAATGTTTCAAACCCTAAATAACTCAATTAATAATTAATTGAACTATTTTTGGGGTGTTACATTATCTGCCCGAGCGACCACTTACTTGATCGTTGGAGTGTCTTTGCAGGTAACACCCGAGGTGCTCTGCGTGAAGCCAAGACCGGTCCTTTCCTATATTCAACGACCGGCCTAATCTACAGACAGCAACTTCAACACTTCATTGGTCAAGGTACGACCATCATATAATTTTTTTAATTTTATTAAAATTTTTAACCTAACTTAAATTCATTTAACCTAGACAATACTATGATACTTCCATAAGGACAAAGGCATGTGAATACTTGTCATAAACCATATGAAAGACATCTGAACAACCTAGAGACAAACAACTTCACAAAGGCATGTGAATTAGTGTCATAAAGAGTTATTAGGGTCATGTGAATAACCTAGACACAAGGATATGGACAAAGTCTGTGAACTACATTAATAAGGGTTGAACACAAAAATCAAAATCATCATTAATTTACACTCCTACACCCATTTTGGTCGTGGCAATATAGGGTATATTTTTTTAAAATTATAAAAAAAAAAATTAGGGGAAATAATGGACAAAAATTTGGGCAAAAAACCATTTTAAGTTTAGGTGAAAATATGATTTTTAACACACTTTATAGTAAATAAATTACTTATTAAAACATTATTTAAATTTTTTTCCCAACACAACACTTTAGTATTATACTTTGTCTACAAGGTATAATATTTAAAAAATTAAATTAAAAATTAAATTCGTGGGAAAAATGTTCCTAAATTTAGGTAAAAAACCGTTTTTGACACTTAGTCAAAAAAAAAAATTAAATTTTCAATTCCTTTCTTCTACATCTCCAAACTAATACAATAACTAATAAATCCAAGATTCCTATTTTACTTCAGGACCTCTACTATCATGTCATATAAATTTTTAATTTCATTAAATTTTTTAACCTAGACAATACTATGACACTTCCATAAGGACATACACATGTGAATACTTGTCATAAACCATGTGAAAATCATCATTTTCACTCCTACACACTCACCATCGACCCCATCCATAAAAACTAAATATAAATATCAGTTTTAAACTTCGATGCAATCTAGACCGTTTAAACTGTCGGTGCAATCTGGGTCGTTTAAACTTTGGTGCAATCTACACCGTTTAAACTGTCGGTGCAATCTGGACCATCCAAGTTGCTTATAAATAGGGACACCTCCTCCATCATCTCCTCCATCATACAAACACTAACTAATCTGAAACCAGATACCAAAGTTTTTCCAACCCTCTTCAGCTTCTTTTTGCAAAAATGTCTTCCCTACTTGACCAATCTAATCACATTTCCAACTCTCTCAAAAATGACCCCATGGACGTTAACCACAAATTCACACTTCCCACACCAGATGAGTCTATACTACCTTTGATAGAAAGAGCTGGGTTTGGTAAAATTGCTTCAATTGGCTCGTTCAAAATCGAACCATCCATGGTGGTAGCAATGATCGAACGCTGAAGACTAGAAACACACACGTTTCATCTTCCAGTAGGGGAGTGCACAATAACTCTCCAAGATGTCCATTTGCAGTTGGGGCTTTCTGTTGACGAAAATGCCATTACTGGAAATTGTTCAAAAACTTGGCTTGAAGTATGCGAACGACTATTGGGTAAAGTTCTCCCACCAAATGGAAGAGAAGGCAACTGTATTAAGTTGACGTGGCTACAACGTGAATTTAACAATGTTCCAGAGGGGGCTTCCATGACAGTAAGTAAACAGTACTGTAGGGCTTGGTTGATGATGTTGATCGGGGATACATACTCCCGCATACAAAACATCAAATCGAGTCGAAGATGAAATACCTATCAGTATTGAGAAATTTCACGAAATTTCAAAATATAGTTAAGTCGACATGTTTAACAAACTTATACCGAATGTTGTGTACGACATCTACATTGAACGCAAAGGCTATGGGTGGATGTACTCTTTTGTTACAGTCTTGGGTGTGGTACCGCATGCCTTTCCTAGCACCGTCTTGCACCCGTTCTTATGCTTGGCCACTAGCAAAGAGGTAAAAATTTACACTATTTTAAAAATACTAATAATTATATTTGATCTTTATGTTAACCGTTCCTTTTTTTTACCAGATGGGTAAATACGCCACTTAACCACACCAGAAGATTTTAAGTGGTTGCCTTACGATGATTTCACACTTCCACCAGACGCATATGAGGGCTCCCCCATATGGACTACGAACACAGCTATGGTCTGTTTCCATATGGTAGAATGACACCAGGCAGATAAAGTAAAATTGCAATACCGACTTGTCCAAGAGATACCACCAGAACCACACAATTTGAATAACATGCACTCAATCACCATGCAGGGACAGCATGATGTCTATTGGGCTCGATATCACAGTAGCTGGATCGACTTATGGAATGATAGAGAAAATCAGTGTGTTGTGGGTCAACCGTGTTATGGAACACCAAAGCAGTCCGATAGATACATGCGCTGGTTTTTCAGAAATTCAAGGCCATACATTTCTGTCGACCAACAGCTAAGGGATCCACGTGCTGGTGGCGTTGTTGCTGATGTGGATGAACAAGATGAAGAACAGCTACCCGGTCCCCCAGGAACTCAAACCGAACGTCGACAACGTAACCGTAATCGTAATCGACGTCCGGCAGAAACTGAAGACAGGAACCAAACTTACAGAAGAATATGTGCCACACCGCCACTCTATCTCCCACACACCAACATCTCAAGACTACCAGTCAGTAGAACATACCTATCGACATTCTACGGCTGACAGTGACCCTGATATGTTCTTTAATCTGTTTGGTTTCCACGCCGGTACGCCCCAATCTGCGATTTATGCTCGTAGCCTTGAAGAGAGGGCCGCTGGTGCTAGTTCTTCATCAGTTCTGTTATACCCCAATTTTGTCTGTCTTCTTTTAGTCGCTTGTTTTATCTAATTCGTATTTCGAAGTCACACAATTATAAGTTTTAAGAATAGCGTCTCTTTTTCTAATTCAAGCCAATTTCAATTATCCGTTCAATTAAACTCGAATACTGTTACTTAAGCTAGGCATACGTGCGAATGATCGATCTTTTCTGGCATCCTTCAATTTAATCTCAGTATTTGGGCCTAGTTGAATCTAATTGGGCTTACATGAGTCGTTTGTCTCGCAATTGGGCTTATCATTATGGTTTAGGCCTACGAATGTGATTCAAATTTAATTTTTAGTATCTTTCGCTCAACGGGTCTATTTTTTTCATTTGGGCCTCGTTCTAGCATGTTTGTTTAGTCGGGTCCGATTTGCTTTTGTATTTGGCCCGACATCTTTTTTTAATTGATTTGTTTATTTAATTTATTTAAACAATATTTAGTCCAAAAATGTAAAAAAAATGTAATTTAGTTTTATTACAATGTATAAGTGTCTAAAAGTCCAAAAAGGGTCCAAAATGCAAAAATAGTAATCAAAAATACAAAAAATATAAAAACCAAAAGGAGCAAAGATCAAGAATCTTTGGGTCCGCTTGCTCTTTGTTCTGGGGTGTATTAGCAAATACGCGAATCGCCATCAAAGAATTGGGCTCGCGCCCCCGGCCATCATGACCGCCCCAAACACGCTGCTTGGAGCGCACTTCGCCGTGAAAAACTTCGCAAAACTGGTCGGACCGCAGTATATACGCCATTCGCACATGGCATCAGTGCGCTCTCATACCTTGTGTTATCTCGCCTGAGCGACCTCTCACTAGATCGTCGGAGTGTCTTTGCGTACCACCCGAGGTGCTCGGGCCGGAAGCGGGGACCGGTCCTTTCACTCACTCAACGACCGGCACAGTCGACAAGACAACTACAACACTTCATTGGTCAAGGTACGATCAATTGGCGACCACAGTGGGAGGCCCGAGCGCTATCCTACTCCACTCATGGCTCCACGCGACAGGCCCCAGACGCGGGCATCATCTCGACTCAACCCCTCTGGGCAACATCCTCAGCAGCAAACCCCGGAGGGCGTAGCAGTAACGATTCATGAATCCCAAGGAAATCCGCGGCAAGAACCCTCGGTACAGGGTCGCAGACCGATCTTGGAGAAGGTACGACCGTACGCTCCACCTCAACTGCCGCCCGAGCTGATTGAAGCGGGCATTCAAGAACCCCTGCCAGAGCATGTCACTCAGGCCGTTTTACAGATCCTGCAGAACAAGAATCAGGTGATCGCAGACAGAGAGGCACTCATCTCCCAGTATGAAAGAGGATCTATTCTGGGCCGCCCGCGTGCGGAAGACGGAGAACCCTCTGCCCAACGCCGACCGGCGCGCAGGCATCGCTCCCCTCCTAGAAGGAGCATCTCTCGCCGAGAGAGCACTACCCATCGTTCTCCGGCAAGACGAAGCAGGGCGCATAGGTCGCCCCCTAGTAGGAACGTGCGCAGACGCCGTTCGCTATCTTACGACGATGAGGATTCCAGCTACCGTCTTGACACCGGCCGCTCGCCCACTAGATACTCATCCAGCGAGTCGTCCGGTTCACGTCGGTCGAGAAGCAGGTCTTGGGATTCTCGTGAAGAGCTTGAAGAGTACAGGGATGGAAGAATTAGGGACGTATCGCGTCGTCCGAGAAGGGGCCAGAGCGAACGACCCAGAAGACCTCCTCAACTTCCACCATCTGGCCCATCCGGAGGAATCTATGGAATGCCGGGCAACGAGGCATGCCTCGCTATGCAACCCTTTGGGTCGAACGGCATTCAGAACGAGCACGGCCCATTCACTAGAGAGATCAGGCGTTACAGAATTCCGAGGGATCTGAGGAAGCCGCCTAACCTGAACAAGTTCGATGGCCGTAGCGATCCGCATAAGCATCTCCTGGTATTTTAATAACTACCATTGCATGAGAGAGTTGGGACCGACCATGAAATGCAGGCTTTTTCCTCAGTCCTTGGACGGCCGAGCATTGGAGTGGTGGGAATCTCTCCGACCCAACACTATATCGTCATGGGAAGACTTGATCAGAATCTTCTTGTCTCACTACACTGCCAATCGCTGCCAATATCGATTTGAAGAGCACTTGGACTCCATTGTTCAAGGTGATAATGAAACGCTGAGACAGTACATCGACCGGTTTAACACTGAGGCCGAGTCTGTTCGCGACTTGTCAGACAAGGACAAGTTGAAATATCTGAAGTGTGGTATTCGGCCGGACCACCGGTTCGTAGAAGAGTTCACCCTTAACCATTATCAGGATCTCAGTTACTTCCTAACAAGGGTGAACGTCCACATGGCGTATGAAGAGACTTTAGCTGCAAGGAAGACCGCCCGCGAAGGTCGCCGAGATAACCGGCCAAAAGAAGAGCAAGACAGACCGGCTAAAGCTCGTGAAGGTCGCCGAGACAACCGGCCGGACTTCAGGGACAAGAAATTTGACCATCGTACTCGCCTGAATACTTCCATTGCACAGATCTACAGTGAGTGCCAGAACAATGAGTTCGTAGGAGTGAAGCGGCCCGATCCACTCGTGCTCAAGAAGGGGGCACGACCGACCAAAAGATACTGCCGCTACCACAAGAGCAAGGGCCACGATACCAACGACTGTATGGCCCTCAAGGACGATATTGAAGAACTCATTCAGAAAGGCAAGTTGGGCAAGTATGTGAGGTTGGAGGAAGGCGACCGACCTCAAGAGAAAACAAAAGAACCTGACCAAGACAGGGGAAAGGGCCCTTTAGCCATAGAGAGCACCCAAGACAAAGACCGGTCTGAGGATCGTGACACAAGGCGATCTAAAGGCCGTAATGTTGCGATGGTAATTCATGGTGGGAATCCATTGGATCGCAGGGAATCCAACAAAGCCACCAAGAGAAAATGGGACGAACTTCTAATGGTCGCATCAACTTCAGCAGAAAGACCGGTCTCGAATAGACCTCCCATCTCTTTTGGGGACAACGACCTACACGATGGCAAGGCAAACAGTTATGTCCCGTTGGTAATAAGAGCAGTTATGGCCAACACAGAGGTTCAAAGAATTCTGGTCGACCAAGGCAGCTCGGCCGACATCATGTTTGTTGACCTGATAGACAAACTAAAAGTTGACCGAAGCGAGATAGTCCCCCAGGCCGAGCCCACTCCTCTAACAGGTTTCAACGGAGCGACCACCTACCCGTTGGGAACGATCGAGCTTCTAGTCAACTTTGGTGACGACGCTGGGGAAAGTACTATGTACAGGACGGTCCGGACGATGTTCCTAGTACTCCCCATCAAATCATGTTATCAATGCATCATTGGTAGGCCGACGTTGGGCAAGCTGGAGGCCGTTGCATCGACAGTACATCTGAAGATGAAATTTTATAGCAAAGATAACCAGGTAGTCACCCTGGCGGCCGACTTAGAATCAGCAAGACGGAGCCATGCCCTATATCAGGAAATTTGTGATGAACTAGACCGTGGCCCGAACGCTCAAAGCACCAGCGAAGGCCACCAAGTAAATCTCACCGATCTGGATGCTCGTTATGATCCAGACAGCGATCCAGAAGAAGACGACGATATTTTAGCTCGAGAGCTAAAGAATCGGCTGAAAAGACCAGAACCTCATGGGGAATTGGTGGATGTGCAGTTGGGAGACGACCCAACTAAAACAGTTAAGCTCGGTAGCGACCTACCGGAGCAGGTGAAGCAAGACCTTGTTCAATGTCTGAAAGATTATGCTGACCTGTTCGCGTGGCAGGCATCCGACATGCCCGGTATCCCAGTAGAAATTGCCTGTCATCAACTCTCAGTCGATGAAAATTACAAGCCGGTCGCACAAAGAAGAAGAACTCAAAGCGAGGAAAAATCTCAAGCCGCTGCAAAGGCCGTTGAGGACCTCCTGAAGGCCGACTTCATAGAGGAGATCAAATACACGACCTGGCTATCCAATGTCGTGTTGGTTAAAAAGAAAAATGGCAAGTGGAGAATGTGTGTAGATTACACCGATCTTAACAAGGCGTGCCCGAAGGACGCCTTCCACGTGCCAAACATTGACAAGCTGGTCGACGGGGCCTCGGGCTACAGATTATTATCTTTTTTGGATGCTTATTCAGGATACAATCAGATCACCATGTATCCACCCGATCGACACAAGACAGCCTTCATGACAGATCAAGGCAATTTTCAATATAAAGTGATGCCTTTCGGCCTAAAAAACGCTAGAGCGACCTACCAGCGGATGATGAATAAGATTTTCAAAAGGCAGATCGGTCGAATATCTGAGGTGTATTTGGACGACATGATCATCAAAAGCGAGACCGATCCAAATCACGTGAACGACCTGAGGGAAATCTTTGAGGAAGCAAGGAAAAATTCACTCAGACTGAATCCAGAGAAGTGTACCTTTGGGGTGAGGGCCGGCAAGTTCTTGGGCTTTCACCTAACTGAAAGGGGGATAGAAGTAAACCCTGAGAAGTGCAGGGCGGTCGCCGAAATGAGGCCGCCCACTACTAAAAAAGAAATACAACAGCTGAACGGCATGGTGGCCGCCTTATCTAGATTCATTCCAAAAGCGGCCTGCAAGTCGCTCCCATTATTCAGACTCTTGAAGAAAGACACAGATTTCGAGTGGACCGACCAGTGCCAGCAAGCATTGGACGAGCTGAAGGAAGCTTTGACTAGCCCCCCAATTATGACCAAGCCGTTGCCGGGCGAAACGCTGTATCTATACTTGGCTATAACGGAAGAAGTTCTGAGTGTTGTGCTAGTCAGAGAAAACGATCTAAAACAGAATCCGGTCTACTTCATTAGCAAAGTGCTACAAGGGCCCGAGCTGAGGTACCAGAAGATAGAGAAGTTTGCTCTTGCACTCCTAGTTGCTGCTCGACGATTGAGACCCTACTTTGTGGCCCACCAGGTCGTGGTAAGGACCGATCAGCCAATCAGGCAAGTCCTTCATCGGCCAGATCTGGCGGGACGAATGATAAAGTGGGCAGTAGAACTCAGTGAATTTGGGATCAAATTTGAATCAAGATCGGCCGCAAAGGCGCAGGTGTTGGCCGACTTTATAGCGGAAATGACTCTGACTCCGGAGGAACAAGCCACAATGACCTGGATCCTGCATGTAGATGGGTCGTCCAACAGCAAAGGAAGTGGAGCAGGCCTAATATTAGAGAATTCAGAAGGCCTGGCTGTGGAGGTGTCTTTGACGTTCGCTTTCCATACATCAAACAATCAGGCCGAGTATGAGGCGTGCATAGCTGGCCTGCAGCTCGCCAGAGATTTTAATGTCGACCGGGTTGAACTTCGATCAGACTCCTTACTTGTCGTCTTGCAGATCAAGCAATTATATGATGCTAAGGACGACGTGCTGAAGAATTATCTAGCCAGAGTAAGAGAGCTTCTCAAACAGTTCGACCGGGCAGAAGTGACTCATGTGCCTCGGACCGAAAATGTTCGAGCTGACATTCTATCAAAGCTTGCAAGTACCAAGACTCCAGGGAATCACAGAAGTTTGATTCAGGAGACTCTAAATCAGCCGAGTGTGTCGACCAAGCCTAGCCAGTCGTTGGCCGTTCTGTGTGTCAATCCAGATTCAGATTGGATCACCCCTATTCTGAGTTACATTGTTGAAGGGGAAGAACCGAGCGATCGGCAAGCAGCGAAGTTGGTCGCTCTCGTATACCAAGTATTCGATGAATTGAAGGAAAGTTATACGTAAGAGGATTCGTCCCCCATTGTTGAGATGTCTACGTCGGTCGAAGCCGACCATGTGCTAAGGGATATTCATGAAGGTGTTTGTGGAAGTCACCAAGGTGCGCGTTCCATAGCTAAGAAAGCTCTCAGGGCCGGCTATTACTGGCCGACCATGGATGAGGATGCTAAGAAGCTCGTTCAAAAATGCAAAAAATGCCAAGTACATGCTGATGTCCACATTGCACCTTCCTCAGAATTACAAAGTCTCGTCTCACCTTGGCCGTTCGCATGGTGGGGCATGGATTTGCTAGGTCCGTTTCCACTTGCTCCAGGCCAGTTTAAGTTCTTGATTGTGGCGGTGGATTATTTTACAAAGTGGATCGAGGCCGAGCCTCTTGCAACCATCACATCGGCAAAAATAAGCAAGTTCTTCGGCCGGTGTGTGTTGGCCCGTTTTGGAATCCTCAAGAATCGATAATCGACAACGGGACCCGATTCGCGAACAAAAGGTTTAGAGAAATGTTGGCTGACTTAGGGGTAAAACAGTGTTTCACCTCGGTCGAGCATCCTCAGACAAACGGCCAAGCAGAAGCGGCCAACAGAGTGATACTACGTGGTTTGAAGCGAAGACTTGATGAAGCCAAAGGGAACTGGGTCGGAGAACTGCAGTCCGTTCTTTGGGCCTACAGGACGACTCCCCATTCGTCGACCGGAGAATCGCCCTTCAGACTGGTGTATGGGACCGATGCTGTAATACCCATAGAAATGGGCGAACTAAATTGGAGAACTGCAAATCCCCCTACAGTGGTTGACAACGACCGAGCTATACGAGAAGAGTTGGACCTGATTGAAGAGTTGCGTACCCAAGCGTCACTTAGAGAACAACTGATCAAGCAGAAGGTCGCAGCCAGATACAACGCTCGAGTGCAGAAGAGAGATTTCTCGGTCGGCCAGCTCGTCCTGAGACGCGCAGATGTGGGAAACAAGAATGCTCGACAGGGAAAGCTGGCACCAAATTGGGAAGGTCCGTACAGGGTCATCAAAAAGACTGGCAAGGGGGCATATGAGCTGGAAACCATGGATGGGGCGACTATCCCCAGAACATGGAATGCAGAGAAACTTAGAAAGTACTATGTTTAAATGTAATGAACGACCGATTCATAAATGAAAAGCAGGCAGGCGCTCTTTTTCCCATTGGGTTTTTTACTGAGGCCTGACCTTTAGAAATATGATTTGTTCTTTACCTTCCCGTAAAAATGTATGCCCGGTCGCTCATCCATGCCCGTGGCAGAAGAGCGATCGAAGACTTATCAAACGTAAACGGATCGTCGAAACGATCTAAACCGAGCGACCATCGAAATGGTCCCAACCGAGTGCCATCGAAATGGCCCAAGAGTTAGATAACCCGCGAACAACGGTCACCGAGTTGACTCAAACGAGAGCCATCGAAAATGGCCCAGGGGTTAAGTAATAACCCATCACAACAGGCCGTCGAAACGACCTACCTCGAGAGATCATCGAAATGATCCCAACAGGTGCCATCGAAATGGCCCAATCGAGTGCCATCGAAATGGCCCAATCATTTACGAGCACTTTCGATAGAGCATAAAACGGTCATTAAGCGACCTACGAGTACGAGAACTTTGACGAATAAATGTACAAGATACATAAACGTAACAACACGAATTCAAGCAAATGAAATAAAAGACAAGTTAGAGTCATTACAAAACAGAGACGCCCGGTCGAAACAGAGCGCTCAAATATCCTACGGCTCGAGGGCAGCTTGATTTTGTTGTCCTCAACGTAATGGGCGGGCTTTATCATCTTGTCACAAAGTTGATGTTCAAGTCTGCGTTTATTACCCGCACCTGACCGAGAGCGTTATAGAACTGCTCGATCGCTGCACTCCGACCATGTTCGGCGATCATTCGCATTCGACCCTGCAGCTCGGCATTCTCGGCCTCCAGCCTGGCTTTATCCTTCTCCAGGGCTTCGACGTCAGTCTTCAGATTTGTCACCTGACCGGCGAGTTCCTTGTTCCTCTTGGATAGTTTGACCCGGTCCTCCTCTCCCCGCTGAAGAGCATCTTTCTTGGCTTTGGCAAGTTTGTCATACTTCTGCTGCGCCTCAGCCAAGGCCTTCTCTTTCTCAGCCCGAACCCCTGCAAGCAAAGATTGATGGATCGTTAGTCGGTCGAACAAAGACGAAAGTACAGCGGGCTAGGAAAATAAAAAGTAAAATACCTTCAGCTTCGCCCACCAGCTCCTCCATGACTTTGTCTACTCCCATGCAGAGAGAAGCGCAGACCGCCATGGGTTTCTTCCTGAACCACTCCAGCTCGACCTGTCCTAAACCCTCGAGCGAGAGAATAGGAATCTCCTCCTTAGCCAGGTTCGAGATCCGATCGTCGAGCTTGGCCCGCTTTTGGGAGCGATCGTCTTGGCGAGGGGGCGACCGGACGGCTGAGGTTGGCTTCTTTCCCTGGCTCTTGGGAGTAGAGGGCACCTTTGAGGACCCTTCCAGATCGCCCTTTGGCCGAGGTCCTTCAAATCTCTTGGCCCCTGGGGTTGCAGCGGGGTTCAGAACCGACTCAAGCACGGCCCACGATTTTCCGGCCATTCTTTCTGCAAAATAACGAGCTAAGAGTTAGAAGAAAAAGTCGACAGCACAAATATAAAAAGGCAAATTTCAGAAGCAAACCGATCTCAGTCTCCAGAGCCCGGCCCGTTAGCAAGACGAAAGGACGACAAGGCAGGTCGCCCTTAGGGTCTGGAGGCATCATGCTCGCCAGCTTTTTAATCATGTCCAAAGATTCCAGGTCGGCCTCGCCTAAATCTTTGACAGAGTAGATGTAATCGCCCGGCCTCCGGAAGAAGTGAGCTTCGTTCCACATGATTGGGAAGTAAGGAGGACCGAGCATCCCGTCCGGTTGGACCTCAGATATGGCCTTACCGGCCTCCTTGGTAGGAACGACCCAAAAATATTGACCTCTCCAGGCCGCTCCCAGTGACTCTTGATAGGCCTTGAAATATCGATGCTGAGTCTTCTGCATCTTGAAAGAGACCTGCTCCCTCTTCTCTTTGTTCGCTTTCTCTCTGAGCCAGCTCAGCTCGAAGAGAGCAAAAAATAGCATGATCGACACCGGCCGACCAAGTTTAGTTAAAAGAACTTCAAAAGTTTTTAAGAACGCCCAAGCATTGGGATGGAGTTGAGAGGGGGCGACCCCGATATGAGGCAGAACGTCACGTTGAAACTCGGTGAAAGGTGGAAGGATCTGCATCCTCTCGACCACGATCCGATACATCTTGAACTTCAGGTTGTTGGAATAAGTTGCAATATCTTCTCCATCTTTCATGCCTCTCACCCTCCAGCCCGGTGATTCACTGAAACAGCACTGAAGGTCGGGCAAGACAATGTGGCCGACCGTGAGTACACTCCTGTGTGAGCGAAGAGTCTCCGACACCCAAGACATGTCAGACGGGTCTCGGGCTACATCGATTTGAACGTCGGCCGCCTCTTCGTTTGACCCTCCCTCGTTATTGGCCTCTCGACTAGAAGAGCTAGCCGCGGGCTGAACTACCGTCTCCTCGTTGGCTTCTTCAGCTCGGCCACTTTCGACCTCCACCATCTCCTCGTCCACAGCTTGGACGGTACTTTGCACTTCATCATCATCAATAATCACCACCTCTACCTCTTCCTCTACTCCCGCTTTGAGATCGATCTCTCGGTGGTGGAGAGGTCGCACGACCAACAAAGCAGTTGAACGGACCTAGAATCTGAGCCCTTCGACTTGGCTGATCCTTGGCTAGAAGAGCTGGAGCTCGAGCTCGTACCGCTCGAAGAACTGCTACTCGAAGAACCAGAATTTTTGTCGCCCGAAGACGACTTAGACTCCTCTTCACGAGGATTGGGCTCGGACGGCCTCGACATGAAGGTAGCAAAAGATTGAGACGGTCTGCCGGGAAGACGGGCGGTCAGTTTCGTCTGTGGCATGCAAAAGCACCTGTGATAGAGGGATCGAGTCAGGTCGATCGAGCAGAGTACTCATGAGAGGGGGCGACATGGCCGTCCCCGGACCTGATACCCCCTACCACGAGGCGTGGAAAAGTGCGAAACGCATTCAAAGAAAAATTAAAGTATAAAAAGAGCAGAGATCGATCCATACCTTAAACAGATGTAGTAGATCGGTCACGAAGAAACACGAGCAGCTACGGATGCAAGTCGGCGGCAGACGAGTCGGTCGCTGGCAGAGCAATTGGTGAAAGTGTGAAGACTGATCTCAGCTAAAGGGGTATTTATAGTGAGGACCTATGGCGCGAAAGGGACCTGGAGACGAAGCGTCGCAACGTTTCGCCTTCCCACCAATAGCCGTCTCCAGACAACCTCGGAAACACCAAACGTCACGTCTTAAATGTCAGTAAAGACCAACCGTCACCTCAGCACGGCCGACGGTTGACGAGCGACCGAGACCATTCAGTCAAGAGAACCAACGGCCGCGTCCGTCTCGGCAAGGTAACTTTACCCCTGGGGGCATCGATTCAAGCCTCAGCCCGCTCTTAAGCGACCTAGGCTTGGGGGGCAACTGTTCCTGGGTGTATTAGCAAATACGCGAATCGCCAGCAACAATTGGGCTGCGCGGCCCACCCATCATGACCGCCCAAACACGCCGCTTTTGGGCGCAATTCTCGCCGGCGAAAACTTCGCAAAACGGTCGGACCTCGCAGTATATATACGCCATTCGCACATGGCATCAGGTACATTCTCATACCTTGTGTTATCTGCCCGAGCGACCTCTCACTAGATCGTCGGAGTGTCTTTGCAGGTACCACCCGAGGTGCTCAGCGTGAAGCCAGGACCGGTCCTTTCACTCACTCAACGACCGGCCCAGTCGACAAGACAACTACAACACTTCATTGGTCAAGGTACGATCACTCTCCAAGACTGCTCAGCAAGCCCACGTTATCAGAACCTGCAAAAGCCCAGTCAAATCAGTCAAAACCAATTAAATGCTAACCCTAAGTTTTTAATATAAATAAGCAGTCAGTCCACAGTAAAATACACACAAGAACACTGCAAAAAACCACCTCAAAAGGATTAGGGTTCACAGTCAGAATCCTAATCCACTGAAATACAAGGATTAGCAGTTATCAACAACAGTGGTAACAAAAGCAGCAGATCAAAGACGGCGGTAGCGGCAAGGATCGTGACAGCAAGCAGAGAACCAGTAAACAGCAATAACAAAAGAAGATCAAAAGCTGGAAAGGAGCTGTACCAGCACCGGCGGTCATCCCTAGCCATAGATCGTCGTAGCATCATGCGAACCTGTCGCATTCCAGTCGCTTACACCGTTTTCCATCACTCTGTATTTGCGGTTTGTCTTAGCCTTCTTAGAAATAATTACCTATGTTGTTATTTTAATTTGTGTGGTTGTGTTGTGTGGTCGGTCTGCAAACTGACGTGGTGTTGTTATTTTAATTGCTATTCCTAATTTGTTTTTATCCTTTATAAATTTTATATTATATATTTGTTTTAAAAAGGGGACCAAATAAACTATTGCCTCCTATGTCATGTGCTTCAAACCATGGAGGAGGAGTTTGAGACCCGATGCACTCAGCCGTTTAGTCTAAATACCATATAATATCACACGTTCCTTTTTCAAACACTTAAAGTTCAAAACAAATATTTTAATTCAGATAATAATAAAATATTTCAGGTTTAAATAAGACTAAGTCGGTTGTACAACTGGGTTAGTCATCATCTTAGGACAAATGAGCTGTACAGTTCAGTAATCCTAAAAACTTATAAGTAAATAAATAAATCACTTTTCCTAAAATAGGGGACTAAGTCGGTTGTACAACCGGATTAGTCAGCGTTCTAGAACTAATGAGCTGTACAGTTCAGGAGTTCTAGAATACCTATTCTAAAACCAACTCACCTCACATCAAACAAACTTCTTTCATAAAACCTCAAAAATACTTTCAAAACTAGGGGACTAAGTCGGTTGTACAATCGGGTTAGTCGGCGCCTAGAATCGATGAGTCATGCAGTTCAAGGAATCCTAGGACCCCTACACTAAAAAACACCAACCCACAAACCTTTTTCAGGAAGAACTACGTAGCTTTGATTCCTCCATTGCATCCGGAGGTACGTAGGAGCAAGAGTCAACTCTTGTCAAGCACTAAAAATTAAAAACTTTAATTAAGTCTTTTTCATTATAAATAATAAGGGTAAATATTAACAAAGCATAAATAATTAGACAAAGGATGTCGTGGGGTGCTAATACCTTCCCCACGCATAACGACTCCCGAACCCTAAACTAAGCCTTATCTTAAACCTAAAGGGATTTTTCGAATTTGCCCTTAAACTAGAATTTCGGTGGCGGCTTCCTATGAACCTTCGAAGAATCCTAACCCGGATTTTTCTGTCACTACAAGTTCCCCAATTTTTTCCATACCCACCTGCCCCTGAGGCCGGCGGTGCTACTTTTTCATCAGTGCCCCAATTTATTCCAGACCCACCTGCCCCTCTGGCCAGCGGTGCTACTTTTTCATCAGTGCCCCAATTTTTTCCAGACCCACCTCCTGTAACACCCCCTTATATTCTACTAATTAATTAATTAATTAAAATCAGAGTTTTTCAAGAACATCACTCTCAAGGGAGCATTACATTTCACTTTAAGAAACCAACAAACTATCAAGTTTATACACAGCGGAAGTAAAACACATTTTTATTTAAAAATCAATGTTACAATTCAACAGCTGAAGACAAAACAACAACAACTACTATCCTACTCGGCCCCCCAGTGTCACACTACCAGAGCAGACGCCACAACTCAACAGAAGAAGGAAGAACCTTCGCTAGCTATCACCTGCAGGTTGCCGACATGAGAAGCAACACAAAAGCAGTAGGGTGAGTCTCGTTTCATAAATAATAACCAATAAGATAAGCATTATCATAGAGAAAGCAACTAAACACCTCGGTTCAGTGAACACCCACACCAGACTCACGCCTTACTCTTCCAATTCACACTCAATTGAACACATCAACAAAACGTATGAATAGATGCATGAATGCAACCCAAACTCGACGGGTAATATGCATGTGGATCCATAAGACCGAAGTCTTCTGCTCATCAATAAGACCGAAGTCTTCTGCTCATCAAATAGACCGAAGTCCAACCCAAACTCGACGGGTAATATGCATATGATTTATGCGACACAATGAAACATGCATCCTAACACACCAAGCCAACTTTAATGCGCACAATGCATACTTACCAACAATGCCTCAAAGGCACATCACCAGACCGCAACCTCTACACAAAAATATCAGGTCATAGACCCATCACCAAGACCGCAACCTCTACACAAAACATCAGGTCATAGACCCATCACCAAGACCGCAGCCTTTTCGTTCATAAATAGGTCCTCACGTCGCCTAGGACTAAACATCACTTAGGGACTAAACTGGACTACACCAACTCGACTCCTTAAACAAAGATGACACTAAATGTCACCCACGGTGGTTTTGACAAAGAACTACGCTGCTCAGCGTCAAAATAATCACCTCGGCAGGCTCACAGGCACCTCGGCACGCTCACTCAGCACCTCGGCACACTCACAGGGTACCTCGGCACCTGCACTTAAGCACGCTATACTAACGCCATAACGCTATCTCATCTTGCCACCTCACCAATACTCACCTCGGTAGCCCCATACTTGGGTATTCCACTCTTAACCGCATCACCTCGTCACTCTACACCTAGGCACCTCTCACCCCTAAGCTTAAGTTTCATCTCGACACTCTAACATCTCGGTCATAGCTCTATAGCTACCGACCAACTCAACACTCAATACACCTCCAATTGTAGCTCAAAAGCTAACCTCATCACTCTCGTACTAAACATAGTGAACTAAAATGTCACTTCGAGGACCACAACTACCATACTTACTCCACCTCAATCATGACTCGGCTGGTTTACCCTACCTCGGCTCATCATTAATTACCTCGGCTATACCTACACTTGGGCACGCACTTCACTTCAATGGCGTCCTTGCGCCTCACCTTGGTTACTACACTTAGGATTACTATCCTCCCTCACCTCTACATCACCCATCTCAGTTCACTTAGGAAACAAGCCTCTATTCATTCACCTCGGTTGCCATACCATCTCGACAACTTCAGTTCAGCAACTACACCCATGTGTATATATACACTCCATACTCCCGTAATCACCTCGGTATACCTATGATACACCTCGGCAACCACAAGTCGACACTCACATTGGGTCTTAACTACCCTTACGCACCATCGTCTATGCTGCACCTCTCACCTCGTCCACTTCAAGCCTACAACTTACGCTGTAACAATTACGTTATTCACTGATTTTCCTACGCATGCAACCCACCTCGGTTTCTCTACGTGTTCATGCGCCTAACCTTCCTCTTCCCTCCTTTGGTACTTCTCACTAAGATTCAACTTAAAACACACTCTTTACTCCCAGAATACTCGCTGGGGAAAACTCTCCGTAAGTGACAACGCCACAGAACACTCCCTGGGACTGAGGTTCGCTCAGCTCCCATTCCTCTCCCCTTTGGTCCTCACACAACCAACTCTCCAGCAAAGTAAGGTAAACACAACATCAACATACATAAACACACAGCAAACAGCTCAAGATCATTTAGAACTTAGCTCACACATAATACATATCATAAAAACTATTATGAACGAAAAGAGAGCCCCCTAACCTTAAATTGTTGAAGAAATACTCTTCTCACTAGCAACTTAGCTCTTCTTCAATGATCAACCCTTCCTCTCTGTTCCAAAGCTTCCTTCAACCTCAAGAAACTCTTCCTTCTCTCCAAAAACCTTCTAACCGACTTATCTCTCCTCTCAATCTTGTACACCGACTCACTTCTCTCTCTTGTTTTTTAGATATTTCGAATCAATGTGATGTGTCTCCTCCTTGTAGACACACTCTCTCCCTATAATACATGCTTAATGGGCCTCCATAGATTCAATGGGCTTCAATTGAATCATGGGCCTCTAATCTCACTCCTCCAATTGCTTGATCACTTCCTAAATGAAATAAAACACCTAATTAATTACATCGGCTTAATTAAAAATGTTTCAAACCCTAAATAACTCAATTAATAATTAATTGAACTATTTTTGGGGTGTTACAACTCCCCCTGCCTCGACTGAGGAAGAACCGAAACAACCACAACGCCGTCAACGTCCATAGCGTAATCCCCGTCCTAGACGGTGTGGAACTGGGTCTCATCTTCTTCGTTAATATTTTACTTTAATCTATTATTAGTTTGAGAAGTTGTATTTCATAATTAACAACTTGTATTTTTATCACTTATTAAATTTAAGGTTTTAATGTTAAGTCACATTTAATTCTGTTGTATCAATCATTAAATATTTCATCTTTAATAATGCATTGTGCAGAGTGTGCATTGTGCAGAGTGCTGCTGTTCCGATCTATTTCCCAGCGAGGAATTAGACCGAACACAATGATGAATGATATGAGGAGAATGAACCATAAGATATACCTTGGTTGAGCGTTGGTGGAGAGGATCATGCTGATCAGAGTTGGAGAACCGTCGGGGGGTGTACCTGCAAAGCCACTCCAACGCCCAAGTTAGGTTTCCCTCTAGTATTGTAGTAGGGATTTCGGCATACCTGGATAGTGTGGGTGAGACCCCTTATATAGGCGTCCTTTGGGCTTTGTGAGTATTGGGCCTCTTATTGGGCTGAGTTGATCGGTCGGCCGAACCCAGAATATCTGGTTGTGAACAGCTGCATTGTGCAGAGTGTGCTTGCTGCATTGTGCAGAGTGTGCATGCTGCATTGTGCAGTGTGTGCATAGTGCTGAGGTCTTATTTTATGTAACGGTCTAGATTTTGCCGACACTATTTAACAGCCTAGATTTTGCCGATACTAAACCCTAAAATCAATGGTTATGATCATTCTAAATCAACGGCTCACACACGATCCCCTCTATTATAAATACATTCTCTAATTACACTAACATTCACACCAAGAGTTTACCCTTGCCTTCTGAGTCATTTTCTCTTCTGTGCTTCTTCCCAAACACCGTCGCCCCTCACGCTAAAATGGAATGGCATTTGTGCCTAACCCAGTACTCAAATGACAAATTCCTAACCGCCCTTCATCACAGTGGAACTGTAACCACCGATGAACATGGTGTTGTCTTTCAGTGTCCTAATCATATCTTCTGTAGGATGAATAAGGACATCACATTCCCCCAACTGAAGGAGAAGGCTGAGAGGAAGATACGGCCAGAGGGAGGGTGGCGTCAAGACGTGGAGCGTATACGTTACCGAAAGTACGAACGTGGAGAAGAGGGGACTGGCTATTTTTCAGTTATGGAGATCCGCAGCGACGACGACGTCCGCAGAATGATGGAATATCATGCTACACTTCCCATGGGGCGACAAATCTTAGAGCTGTACGTAGACACAATACGCACTCCAGAAGAAGTCATTCATCTTCTGCAACAAACACCACCCGCACGTAATCGTATTCGGTGGTGCCCTGTGCCTATCAAGAAAGACAAGGACGTTCGAGAAATGTTTCAGGAACATGAGAGGTTCCAACGTTGGATTGAAACTTATCTCGAATTGTGCGTCGAAACCAGAGAGTCTGGCGAATCCATCGTCCGTAGCCTTATCCCTCCAGTCATCCGATGGCCACTACCTAAGAATGTATGGTGGAAGTAGAAGTAGTTTACATCATGTTTGCCTCTTCTTGTATTATGTTTTCCTGTCGTTTCGTTTTAAATTTCCTATCCTTGTATTTCTGCAATTTGTGTTTTTCATTTCTATTCTTCTACTATATTAAATTCTGTTCCAATTTTTAATATCTTCATTTTTTGCCGTAATTATTACCGTAATTACTTTATAAATAATTTTACTAATTATTCTAATTATTTAAATAAATTATTGAAATTAAATTAAATTAATTTATATTTTAATCAAATGAAATATAAGAAATTAAAAAAATTAAAAAAAAAACAGTGAAGAACTCACCCTGGTGTGGGGCGAGTTCTGCACTACAAATAAAAAAAATTTGCAAAATTGTAGTGTAGAACTCGGTTTGGTGGGGGGTGAGTTCTCCACTTAAAAAATGTGGGTTACTTTGGTATATAATGTAGAAAGTGAGTTATTTTGGAATTTTATTTATTTATTTGGTATGGAATGGTTTTTTTGCCTTTTTCTTACCCCCCATATTCTTCACCTATACCCCCACACAATAGTGAACCCCTTGATAAAACATATTTTTTTTTAAAAAATTAAGACTAATCGTATATATGTTCAATGAACATATATAAGACCCTGAAACTTTTGCCATCATATATATGTTTATGGACGTAAATACGATTGATGTCACTGAAGGCCAATCGTATATACGCCTTGTGGGGGGTATATACGATACTCTAATATTAAGGGTCGTATATATGTACACCTAAGGTATATACGATGCACACCAGATATGGATAAGTAAACGCGTATAATTATAAAAATGCGGTACAATCTACTATCTACTATAACTCTATACAATTAACCCACTACCAAAAATACCAAATTACCACACACTTTTATCTCAATCCTAAGGATAAAATTGTCATTTCAAATTGTTTCTTTTCACTTTTTTTTCTCTCACTCAATTTTACCATTAGTGGGTCCCACTCTTACATCATCTTTTAATTTTTTTATTTTACTTTAAAACCTACTTTTCTCTTTCCACTTATCTCTATATCAACCTAATCAATCAACCCGCTACTAAAAATACTACATTATCCCTCTCTACTATCATCTACTAATCTATTAAAACAAAGCAATTTAACCACTAGAAAATTCCAAAATAATTTTTGGATATCTTAGAAAATTCAAGGCCAAATATCTATTCAAACTACATATAAATATTACAAAAAAAACTTTATAAATATATCTCACCGATAAAAAATACTTTTTAGTTTCTTAGAAAAAAAATTAGATGACATAATGACTATTCAAAGTACTGTTAAACTAATATTAAATCATCTAAATGCTTCAAAAAAATATTAAATCATCTAAAATTTACTATTTACTATTTACTATAAATTGTCTATTAAAACTACTAAAATCAATCAATTTAACTACTAACAATTGTCAAAGGAGTAAACAATGACAATGAGAGACTGATGATGGGATCGGCAACAGGAGACGCGTTGGGAGAGCGGCAACGGGAGCACCTACAAGAGATTGGGAATGGGATGGCAATGGGTGCGACAACATGGGAGCACCAACGGGAGCTATACAATTAACCTACTACCAAAAATACTAAATTACCACACACTTTTATCTCAATCCTAAGAATTCAAATTGTTTCTTTTCACTTTTTTTTCTCTCACTCAATTTTGATTTATCATTAGTGGGTCCCACTCTCACATCATCTTTTAATTTATTTATTTCACTTTAAAACCTACTTTTCTCTTTCCACTTATCTCTATATCAACCTAATCAATCAACCCACTATTAAAAATACTATATTATCCCTATCTACTATCATCTACTAATCTATTAAAACTAAACAACTTAACCACTAGAAAATTCCAAAATAATTTTTGGATATCTTAGAAAAAAAAACAAGGCCAAATATCTATTCAAACTACATATAAATATTAAAAAAACACTTTATAAATATATCTCACTGATAAAAAATACTTTTTAGTCTCTTAGAAAAAAAGTCAGATGACTTAATGACTATTCAAAGTACTGTTAAACTAATATTAAATAATCTAAAATTTACTATTTACTATAAATTGTCTATAAAAACTACTAAAATCAATCAATTTAACTACTAACAAATGTCAAAGAAGTAAACAATGACAATGAGAGACTGATGATGGGATCGACAACTGTTGCGCCCCAAAAAATCTGGTTTGGACTTCTCGTTATGCAATTGGAAAAAGTTTGGAGCCACCACCAATATTTTAATTTTAAGACCAAAACATTGAAAAAAGGTCTTTTAGTAAGGCAGATGGTCTTTTGCAAACACAGAGATGTAGGTTCGGGGGTCGGTTATGTGTGGGGAAGGTATTAGCACCCCACACATCCTTTCTACCGAAAGGGAACCTTTAACTTGTTGTGTGGTTTAGACAAAGGTTTGGTTTGAAAACGACTTGTTCTACTTCTTTTCTTTTCTTTTTATTTGAAAGGATTTTTGGAAAAAACGGAGGAGAAAGGAAATCTTTTGTTATCTTTGAAAGGCGGAAATAAACAAAGATTTTTAAAAAAAGGGGGTGGGAAAGAGAATTCTTTTTATGATTTTTTGAAAGTGTGCTTGACGGGACATGAACCCGCTCCTACGTATCCCCACTGTGATGAGGAATCAAAGCTACGTAGTTCTCGTCTTTTGCTTTTGAGAATGGTTTGAGAGTTTTTTGCAATTGGGCGAGCGTTTGTGACGACCAAACAACAACTGTTTAGAGTGGTCGTACTACAAACTCTTTGGAAAATGAAATTGTCATTAAAAATCAAACGGCAACGGCGCGAGTGATCATCAATGACAATTGGTTTTTGTTTAACAAAGAAAATGCTTTCGCAAAGAGGTCGAACATTCATGGCGACCAAACAACAACGATTTAGAGTGGCCACACTATTAACTCTCGGGAAAAATCATCATTAACAATCAAACGACAACGGCACTACTAACTCTTTTTGAAAATGAAATCATCACCAACAAACAAACGGCAACGGCGCGAGTGATCATTGATGACAATTTGGTCTTATTGGAGTTTTGAAGAAGGGTTTTGGGAATGAGTTTTGGAAAAACAAAATAGAACAATTTCAACCAAATTCCAAGTCTATAACCAAATGCAAAATGAATGAATGAAGTTCAAACATATTCAACTAATCAAGCAATCATGAACATGTTGATCATCAACTAAGATTAAGTATGCCAATACAATCAAGAGATTTAATTGTCAAAGATGCAAGATAAAGTTCTCAAAACAATTGTGCGTGTGTGAGAATTGCTACGGGACGGGCAACAATCTCAAAGGGTATGCATTTATCTTAATGACTCTATGCTACAACAACTAAGTAGGCTTACGTCTTCATATAAGAGTACATGAATGGGGGAGGAATTGCACACAATTAAATCAAGACATTTAAATTGCATCATGAACAAGAGAATACAATTGATTATAGGCATAGAATGATCTAGGTTAGATGAATGAACATGCAAGCAACGGTGTGCATGATTAGGCAAATATGAAAATGCATGAGAATACAAGGATATGAATGAATGATCATACAAGACTATGCATGAATGAATAAGCATACAAGACTATGCATGAATGAATGATTGAGCATACAAGACTATGAATGCATGAGCATAGTTATTGTGCAAGGTATGAACATTTGAGTATGCATGAACACGTGAATATGCAAGTTAGAAATGAATGCAAACGAATAAGTAAGAGGATGCATGAAGTATGCGAAATGAAAAGAGACTCAAAATCTCATTTTATTCGTGGAAACAACAAAATAATGCAAGCAAACAACATGGATCAAAATTTTTGGCAAGGATTCACATGATTAAGCAAAGAAATGCATCAAAATCCATGAATCCTAATTTTTCTAAGACATGTGAAATGAACAATAGCACAAATCACCATTTTATTCACGAAAATGCAAGAAAATAGTGAAATAGCACCAACACAATTTATTCCAAAAGGGAGAAGCATTTCAAGCATCCAAGCCTCCCAAAGTGCTTGTTAAAATGCTTGAAATTCATCTCACCTTCAACAACAACAATTATACTAACATATTAACATAAGATGTAACCTTAAATGTAATGAAATGCTTGGTTTGCGAAAACAAATTGATGATCTACATTTTTGATGCTAAAACTTTGATGATGATGCTAGGATTCAAGAATATACCTTAACTCCAAGCTAAATAAACAAGAAATAAGATAAATGAGTGCTAAACCACTTGAATCAACTCTTTAATCTTCAACTTTGAGCTTGATTCTAGAGATTTGAAGATGAATCTTTGAGGAGAATGCAAGAATGATGAGGGATCTAGTGTAGGAATGGACTTGAAGGTTGATTTGAGATGAAAAATGAAAAAAAATGAAGTGATGGAGTGAGGGGAGAGCTTCGGCCAAGAGGGAGAGAGGGAGACAGGAGTTATGTGCTAGGGTTTTGGAGTGAATTGTGAGGCCCCAAAAAAAAAACCTTGTGAGAGGATGGGATATGAAGGTATATATAGAGTGCAATTAGGTTTAAGGGCATAATGGTCATTGTGCATCACCTATTGTTCTAGGATTTCATTTAAAATTTGAATGGAGGGTGAGGATTGAATCACCCTTTGCAAAGGGCAAAAAAAATTAAAACTTGGAGGAGAATGAGAAGGGGTATGCGAAAATGAGAGGGAGAGTGGTGCCCAAGTTTTGCAAGTTGTCATCTTGTACTATTGTACTATTGTGAGACCCTTCCAAATATCCTCTTTTTTGATTATTCTTTTCAAGATAATTGTACAAAAATCTAACCATTTTGAGCCATATACAAGGTATCTTGAAGAATATGCCATTTTGTAGATGAGCATGACCAAAATTATCATAAAAATCTCACCTTGCAATTTTGTAGAATATTCCTTTTTGATGCCTTTTTGAATTTGAAATTTTTTACCATGCATGCATGCGCCACATATATGCATGACCAAAAATATTTGGCCTCAAATAAACTTCTCTAAAATTGCACAATGATTTTTGACGAGAAATTATCCTTTTGTGAAAAATGACGAAAATACCCTTTTGCCCTAAAAACCTTGTTTTTTTCTGCTCAAAAATGCATTTTCACTCAAAAAATGACCCTAAAAACCCTAGAATGACTTTTGAAACCCAAGAATGCATGCAAAATGCTCCTCACACTCTTCAAAAGGATGCCACACTTCACAAATTATTTTTTTGTGGAAAATTAGGGTTTTGACCCAAGCCGGACAAAATTAGGGTATGACAGCAGCCCCTCTTTATTTGGATTTTAACAAGGAATATGAATTGGCCGAAACATATTCCGAGGCAAAATAGAAATAAAGAATTCAGAAATTATACCAATTTTGTCTACTTAGGGAAGTCCGAATTTTCTTTTTCTTTCTCTTTTTTTTTTGTCTATCTCTGTTTCTTTTTCTTTTGAATGGGTGTCAGCCTTCGGCCAACAAAAGCAGAAAATAAGCTTGGTGCCAGCGCTCAGTAAGCTAGCGAAAGCGGTAAGGAAGGCAGTAAAGAAAGTGATAAAGAAAGCGATAAAAAGGTGCTGGTCCTCAACCGACACCGGAGGCTGCCTAAAGCCTTTTAATGAACCGCAAACGATCCGAGTTTGCACTTGGGCCTGGGGAGCACGTGGGCTCAAGGGGTGGTCTTTCGAGCGACCGGGGGAGGGTACTTTATCAAGTCTAGATCTCGATATTTCCCTAGGACTGTGCCATGTTTTAGGCCAACACGGCTATCCTCTGCGATTGTACCTATTGAGGTTAGGGGACTTGCCTACAGCTCGAATTCAAGTTGAAGTCAATATTTCTGGGGGACACGTGGGTCCAAAGGGAATTCGAAAATCCAGTTGGTTTCCTTCAGTCGGTCAATGCTTCTGCACCGATCCAGGGTGTCTGCTCAGGCTAGCGGACTTTTCCTCAGCTTTCTCTGATTAGTGGTCAATGTCATTGCATTGATCCAGGGTACTTGCACACGTTAGCAGATTTTTCCTCGGCTTGCTTTGATTGATGGTCAATGCCATTGCATTGATCCAGGGTACCTGCACACGTTAGCAGATGCAAGGCATGGTGCATGGAATAAGAATGCATGTTATGCAGGGTCTGTTATGCGAATGCATGTCATGCGAGTGCATGCGATGCGATAATTTAGTGGAATGATGAATGCTGTAGAATGCTTTTCCGTCGGCTTTTCTTTGATTGACTTTCGATCGACTTTCTTTTTTCTGATCGTTTGTTCTTCTTTGTTCTCTCTTTGATCAGCTTTCTTTTTTCTGATCGTTTGTTTTTTCCTTGTTCTCTCTTTGATCAGCTTTCTTTTTTCTGATTGTTTGTTTTTTTCTTTTGTTCTTTTGCTCTTTTGGCTTATCTTTTTGCTGGTTCAGCCAACCCGCGACACTCATGGCACGAGACTGAGAACCTATTGGAATTGCGGGGCTCATGGGCCGAGTGCAGGTTGGCTTTGACTTTGCCGTTTGAAGCAATCGTGGGTGCAATCGCTTTCTCTTGCATGATTAACTTGTTTTGGGGAATTGCTTTTTTTCGTGACTTTTAAGAATTTCGTAATGATTTGCAATGCTCTATGATGTATGCACATGTTTTACAGTTCAGGATCACCATCATCATAAAACGTCTATTTTGAGCAGAAAAAGCAGAAATGACAACAAACAGACCTGAGAAAGTTGAGCTTTATTGATGTAGAAATCGGTCGCACAGAAAGTTACGCCGACTGTTCAATACATTTGAAAATTTAAACTACAAAAAGACACGAAAGAAGAAAGACGCTAATTTCTGACTGTCCGTCTCCGTGGAGCAGTTCCGACATTTGTGTCCTTGACCTTGATCACCCCCTTATCCAAGTCCTTGGAAGTGCTGTATGCCTTTGTTTACTTTTCATGCCCAAGTTTTCTGACCCTAATTTTTGCCTAGATCGCCCTTTGCGGGTTTTCAATCCACCGGGTCACTCTGATTTTGCCTAGGCCGCCCTTTCGGGTTTTCAACCTAGCGAGCTAACTCTTACTTGGCTCATCTTTCTCTTTTTTTTGTCTATTTCTATCTGGCATAATACTTCTTCACAGAGTCTGAATTTACTGGGTTCTTGAGATCTTTGTCGTCCATGTTGGTAAGTATCAGTGCTCCTCCAGAGAAGGCTCTCTTGACAACATATGGTCCATCATAGCTTGGAGTCCACTTCCCACGGGGGTCACTTTGGATAGGCAATATCTTTTTGAGCACAAGATCTCCCTGCTTGAATTCTCGAGGCCGGATTTTCTTGTCGAATGTCGTTCTCATCCTTTGTTGATACAGCTGCCCATGACACAAGGCGGCAATCCTTTTTTCCTCAATGAGGTTGAACTAGTCTAGACGGGCCTGAACCCATTCTGCTTCTTCTAACTTGGTTTCCATCAAGACCCATAGGGAGGGTACCTCAACCTCAATAGGGAGGACTGCTTCCGACCCATATACCAAAGAGAAAGGGGTTTCCCCAGTTGAAGTGCGTACTGAAGTTCGGTAGCCATTCAAAGCAAAGGGAAGCATCTCATGCCAATCCTTGTAGGTTACCACCATCTTTTGCACAATCTTCTTGATGTTCTTGTTGGCTGCTTCGACTGCCCCATTCATCTTCGGGCAGTAGGGAGAGGAATTATGATGCTGAATTTTGAATTCTTTGCATGTGTCCTTCATCATTTTGCTGTTCAGGTTGTTGCCGTTATCAGTGATAATCTTGTCTGGAAACCCATAGCGACAAACCAAATCTCCCTTTACAGACTTAACAACAACAGAGCTAGTAATGCTGGAGTATGAAACAACTTCTATCACGGGATTCTCTTTTACTCTCTTTTTTTTTTATATTTTTTCATTTTTTTTGTTTTTTTTTTGTTTTTGTGTTTTTTTGTTTTTTTTGTTTTTTTAAGGAGAACAGTGAATGTTGCGCCGTACTATCCTCTAAGACATCAATATGGGGCAGGGGAAAATCATCTTTGGGACTAGCACGATTCAGATCTCTGTAATCAACACACATTCTAACTTTCCCGTCCTTTTTCAGAACCGACACGATGTTAGCAACCCATTGCGGATACTTGGCTACCGTTAGGAACCAAGCGTCAAACTGCTTTTTCACCCCATCTCTGATCTTTAACGACATCTCTCGCATCATTCTTCTCAACTTTTGCTTGACTGGCGGGCATTCTGGTTTAACCGGCAGCTTTGTACTACAATGTCAGTACACAACCCAGGCATATCTTGATACGACCATGCGAAAACATCAGCGTAATCACCCAAGAGCTGAATAAACTTTATACGATCACTGTCATTCATTGCGGTACCGACCTTGACTTCTTTCTTGTCCTCTTCAGTACCCAAATTGACAATTTCTCTAGACTCCCTATGGGGCTCGATGACCTTTTCTTCTTGCTCCATTAATCTCGTCAGTTCTGGAGGAGTTTCCCAGTTTTCCTCAACATCCCCCTCAGCTTGGTGAATTGTGTAACGCCCAAAATAATTCAAGTATTTATTTAATTAATTTATTTAGGTGTTATATTGGTTGGTTATATTAAAATAATAATAGGGTATTTGATTTAATTAAGGAGTGGTGTTTAGTAAACAAGTGAGTGGTAATTTAATTATGTGAGGGAGTAGTGTTAGAAATTAATTAAGTGGTAAAGAGGGCCCAAGACACTAGAGTCCCTAATACTTAAGCTCTAGGGTTTGTGTCTTAGACACTTGGAGAAAAAGAAAGAAAACGGAACCGAGAGAGAGAGAGAGGGAGAAAACGAGAGAAGAAGAGAAAAGAGAGAGAAGAAAAGAATAAGAAGAAGAAGAAAGGATCTCCATGGATCCTCAAGGATAGTAAGTAATTTTTCCACCATTCCACTCCATTTTCAATTCTCTTTCCATTGGTACAAGTTTCATTGACTGATTCCTCCTCAATCTCATTTTGCCATGGGTGACCCATTCAAGCTCAAAGATGAAGATTAGAGGAGGTTTGGGTATTTGGTGGCTTGTATGTGGATATTGAAGCTAGCTTAAGGCTTGTATGTGGATACGTAGACTGTTGTTGTTGTTGATTGCTTTCCCGATGCGTTGTTGTTGTTGTACATGTTGTCTCATACATGGCATACTGCATTACCACGTTGATAAAGGCTTCGGCCTAGAGCTCTGCTCAGTGTTGATTATGAATGCCACAAAGGCTATTTACGTTGATTGGTACCACATGCATATACCCGATGTGGGTTGCATTTCATTCACATATGTCATACTCATAGTGCTGTTGTTTGTTGTTTGCTTATGTTGTTGCTTGTTTGTGCCGCCCATGTTGGTTGTATTAAGATGTTGACATGATCTGGTTATTATAGCTGCTAGTCTCTAGTATACTATCTATCACATACTTTTTATGCTGTTAGAGACTCACCCTTCTCTGTTGAATGTTATCCTTTGTGGTAACGTGCAGGTACACTCTAGACTGCGTTAAAAGTCTTTTAGCGTGGTATGTGTAGATTTGAAAGGCAGTAGTTTTGTGACCTTAACTAATTGGTTGCGTGAGTAGGAGGGACTGATCACCCCAATAACTCATCCCCAATGAAAGAGGCGACAATAACTCGAGGTTATTATAAATTTTGGATATGTGCTAATTTCAACTTGATTAATTAAGTGGTGTGTTCATGCTTGTTTGACTCTTAATTTTTAGATAATTAGGTGTCTTATAGATGTTTGTGTCTTTTGATTTGGGGGTTGATAATAGGGAGATGTAAAGACAAGGATCGACACTTTAAGTTTGAAGTTCATGTAAAGTAATAAATCATGCCTTTTTGGAAAGGGTTTAGAAATGCGGCTTCTGGGGAACCTGATGTAGATTAATTTGTACTTGTGAGAAGTAGGTAATTGCGGCACGAAATAGATTTCGGATTTCAAGCTTATGAGGCGACTGTTAAGACATTAGAAATGATCAAGTAAAGTGATAATAATTGTTATTAAGAGTATGGTAGTCGAATAGTACCTATATAGTAACTGGGTAGTCGTGTGTAACTTTGGTGACTAAAGGATTAGAATTCAGTACGGGGAATAGGAATGCAGAGATGAGGAGAGTATTGTTTGTAGCTTGGATATAGATCGACATAAGAGATTAGCATTAGTACCTTAAGTAATAGTATAAATATACAATTGTTGGAAAATTTTAAATATGCTACTTTCCTGAAATCCAATATAGCATCATTTGTACGGTGATAAGTAGTTCGTCTGTTTATGAGGTGATCGTACAAGACCAATATGAGTGATGCTGGTGTAATCCTTAGCTCGGTCGCTAAAAGTCTTGGAGTCCTTGAGTCTCGGTCGCGTGCGGGTGGTACCTGCGAAAGCACTCCGACGCCCAAGTCAGCAGTGAATAGTGAATAGGACCACAAGTAATAATTGACGTACCTAATTCCTTGAGATTCGTGCCATATTTATAGCTACAGTATTGGGCCATATTGGGCCTATTGGACTGCATTGGGCCTTGAGCCCACTCCAGAACAGTTGCCCCCCAAGCCTGGGTCGCTGGTAGGCGGGCTAAGGCTTGATTTGCTGCCCCCGAGTGGTGCTGAGAATAGCCAAGTTGCAAAGAATGGGCGGACTTTATTTTTTGAAAAGTGTGGGCGCTGCCACACCGAGTCACGGCCTTCCATGCGACCTGCATGCTAAGTCGCTCGGGACCAAATCTATACTGGGGTCGCTGCCCCACTGCGGCCGCTCTGACTACTTTCGAGGCGTGACATAAGTGCTGAGGGGACAGCTGATTTAATGATGCACTTTCACGTTTTCTGAGGTGATGCTTGGCTTCTTTAAGTAATGATGGAATGTGAAAGGATGCGCCTTTTCATTCTTGGGCCTGAAGTGACGGTTGGCCCACTATATAAGGTGGTGGTGGGGTAAGAGGAACCCACTCCTCATTTTCTTCTCTATTCTGGGTCTTGAAAACGCTCTCGCTGGCTCGCTGTCTGCCATTCCTCGCTCGCTCCAAAACCAGCTCGCCCGTGCCCCCCGCGCCGGATTCAACTACCGGCCTCTCAGGTAACACGAACGCTCTTTTCTTATTTCCTTTTCATTGCCTTGAAATTCCAACCAGTGGAGGGGGTAGCAGGTCGGGGGACGACCAGGTCTCCCCCTCTCATTGAATGCGCTCGAATCTGATCGCTTCCCCCTCTACAGGTTTATTCTGGCCCGGATGAAGCAAACTCGTCGTATCTCCGGCAGCCCGGCCGTCTCGCTGGCTCAAAAAATGGCTCAGCCGAGCTCTATCCCAGTGAGGTCGCCTTCCCCCCTAAGAACGAATCGCCCAAATCTTCCGGCTCAAATGGGTCGGCTTCAAATTCCCAAAATGGATTGTCCACGTCTTCAAGTTCAACATCCCGGTCGTCCTCCGACTCTTCTCATCGGTCTAACCGAATCGAGAGGGACGCAAACTCTAAGAGCGACGCAGAAGATTCGGCTCCCGTTCTTCACGAGGCTAAAGCTACCGATGTTCAAGCCGTTGAGAACCCAGTGCCCTTGCAAAGCGTGCCAAGTGCGGCCCAGGACCCGGCTTTGGGGCCGGTGCAAGATGATCTCGATGACGCGGCCGAGCAAGACATGTCTTGGGTTTCTTCAACTCTTAGGAACCATAGAAGCAAGGTGCGCCGCCGTACTTCGGAGCGGACTTAACTGCCCAGTTCTACGCCAAAGGCTGGCGAGTTGACGGCATGGAAAAGGATGAGAATATCTCGACTTGGACAGATGAGCTGAAGTTCACAATGTATCGAGTCGTCTTTGAGCGTATGGGAATCGTTCCTCCTATCACTCGCTTCTAAAGGCAAGTTTTACGATACCTCAAGGTCGCTCCTTCCCAACTGAATCCAAACGCTTGGGCGTTCCTGCAAGGCTACGAGGATATCCTGACAGTGTTGGAGCGGCCGATCTCTTTGAGGTTGTTTTTTACTCTGATGGAAATGAGTTATCTCTACGAACCAGGGACTAAAGGAGCTCGCAAGGAGGCCGTCTCTTTTAAAAACAGGTCGCAATATAATTTTTTCAAACCCTACATGGAGTCTTTGCCGACTGGGTGGAAGAATGACTTTTTCTGGGTCGTTCCTTACACAAGGGAGGCGATGAATGGGATAGCCCAACTGGTAAAAGGAAAAAATGCAAAGACGCCCCTCCTGCCAACCATTTGGTCATACGACCATTTCTTGAAGAAGCCGGGGGCGTACTCATACAAGGAAGTGGAGCTCAACATCGCGGACCTTGACACGATTCATAGGCTTAGGAGGGTCGCTTCTCGCGTCCCTGGGGGCCGCATTAAGATCAACAAGATTGTAGACGCCCGAGGCATTCAGGCTGTCAAAGCTGCCCTTGGTGGGGGGTCACTGAGAACTTCAATTTTTATTTGTTTGATATTTTGTATCAGTTCTAACTCGTATTTTGTCTCTTGCAGCTGCCATGGCGGGTGTTGAAAACTTTGACTTTTTTGCTCAGTGGGCGGCGGAAGATGGGAACAATTCTCCTCCTCGAGGAACGACCGCTGAAAATGTTGAGGGGGACGCCCCTCAACAGGTGGTTGCCAACGAGCGGCTGTTGATCGATCTGGACAACCCAGAAGCCAATGTTGACAGAAATGTTCTCCCCCCCAGCCCGCTTTCAACTGAAAAGAGTAACAAAAGAGGGCGCCCAACTGACGGCGACCCTATTGAGAGGAAGAAGCACAAGGGCCACGAGAGCAAAGGTCACTCTGGTCGGTCGTCCAACATTGACTTGCTCGGCCTGGGGGATGAGGACTGCGCCCGTTTAAAGGACGAGCCATTTAAGGTAATGGCCGATGCGATGAAGGCTGCCGACCAACTTTTCACAAAGTATCAAGAGGGAGAGGCTGATCGTCTGGCAGGTATTGAAGACGACCTGTCAGACAAGTCGTTTAAACTGCAATCTGCTTTATTGAACTTGACAGAAATGAGGGAAGATAGGGACCGGCTGCTCAAGAAATTGGAAGAGATCGAACCGAAGGCCCAGCAGACAGCTACCTATGAGCAAAAACTTCAAGAGGCTGAGACTCAAATGGCGGCCTTGGTGATCGCTCAAAATGGAGCTGAAGCGGCCAGGGACAAAGCGCTAAACGAGAAGGTCGCTGCTGAAAAAGAGATTGAACGCTTGAACGAGAAGAAGCAAGAACTCTTTGATCAAGTCACAACTTTGAAGACCGGCATGAGTGTCGTTGAGCAAGAAAGAGACAGGTATAAAGCCCTTTTTAAGGAGGCCGTCACCAAAGCTTTGGGAGCGGCTCAATACCAGTTCAACAATGCGGTCGACCAAATCAAGCTTGCAAACCCTGCTCTGGTCGTTGATAAGGCTGTGGTAAGCTTCGACCACTGCGTGGTCGACCAAGAGATCGTTCGTCCCCGGAAGGTTGAAAAGGGGAAGGTCGTCCATGAGCGGGCCGTCGTTTACCGTGCCGGATCTCCCTAATCGTTGCTCGTCTCTTTTGAACAGTTCTTGTCCGCCTGCGAGCGGTTTTAGTTTCTTTTGAACTATTTGTCCGCCTGCGAGCGGTTTAGACTTACTTTGAACTATTTTGTCCGCCTGCGAGCGGTTAACACTTGAGGACGCCCAGATTATAACCTGGGCGTTCAAATTTTGTAATCAGTACTTAGCTTTAAACGCATGAATGTTTCTTTCCCGTAGCTCGTTTTTCGCGTGCTTGTTATATTCGTCTGCAAGTTTCGACTAACCGGTCGCTCGCTATGTTCAGCCGCTCAATAGCGCTAAACTAGGCCGCGTGATGGCCTGTTTAAACGGGCCATACGATGGCGCTTGTTTAAGTTACAGGCCGCTATGCGCAGCGGCTTGCTCTTTGCCATACGATGGTATTCGATTGGGCCATACGATGGCGCTCGTTTAAATTGCAGGCCGCTACGCGGAGCGGCTTGCTTTTCGCCATACGATGGCGTTTGATTGGGCCATATGGTGGTGCTCGTTTAAATTGCAGGCCGCTACGCGGAGCGGCTTGCTCTTCGCCATACGATGGCGTTCGATTGGGCCATACGATGGCGCTCGTTTAAATTGCAGGCCGCTACGCGGAGCAGCTTGCTCTTCGCCATACGATGGCGTTCGATTGGTATGTCATCTCGGTGACACCTCGGTCGCTCTACTGCTACTCGCATGAAGAGCCACCGGTCATACATGAAATAGAATAACACAAGTATTTTTAAGGTCGGCCCTCTGTAAAAAACCCAGTGGGGAAAAAGAGCGCCCGCATGGTTTTCATTAAATCCTCGGTCGTTCAATACAGCTTTGTGTTTACACATAGTATTTCCTTAGTTTCTCAGCGTTCCATGTTCTTGTTATCGTCGCACCATTCATGGTTTCGAGCTCGTAAGCTCCTTTGCCCGTCTTATTGATGATGCGATACGGTCCTTCCCAGTTTGGTGCAAGTTTACCCTGTCGAGCGTTCTTGTTTCCAACGTCTGCCCGCCTGAGAACTAGCTGGCCGATCGAGAATTCCCTTTTCTAAACGCGAGAGTTGTATCTTGCGGCGACTTCTGTTTGACAAGTTGTTCCTTGAGAGAAGCCTTCGTTCGCAATTCATCTACTAGGTCGAGCTCTTCCCTGGTAGCTTGCTCGTTTTCTGCTGCTATTGGAGGATTGGTCGCCCTCCAACTTAGCTCGCTTATCTCGACCGGAATTACTGCATCAATCCCATAGACCAACCTGAAAGGTGACTCGCCCGTTGTTGAATGAGGGGTCGTTCGATACGCCCAGAGGACTGACTGTAGTTCTTCAACCCAGTTTCCTTTGGCCTCGTCTAACCTTCTCTTCAATCCTCGCAAGATGACCCTGTTGGCCGCCTCTGCTTGGTCGTTGGTTTGTGGATGTTCAACCGAAGTGAAACGCCGTTTCACCCCCAGGTCGGCCAACATCTCTCCGAACTTCCTGTCTGCGAATTGAGTCCCATTGTCCGTTATCAACTGCAGGGGAACGCCAAAACGGGCTAACACACTTCGACTGAAGAACTTGCTTACTTTGGCCGCAGTAATGGTCGCTAGTGGCTCGGCCTCTATCCATTTGGTGAAGTAGTCAACTGCTACAATCAAAAACTTGAACTGTCCCGGGGCAGGTGGAAACGGCCCTAGAAGATCCATTCCCCACCAGGCAAACGACCAAGGTGAGGTGAGACTCTGCAGTTCAGAGGCAGGGGCAATGTGGACGTCCGCATGTATTTGACACTTGTTGCATTTCTTGACCAAGTTTCTAGCGTCCTCTTCCATGGTCGGCCAATAAAAACTGGCTCTCAAAGCTCGCTTTGCTATAGAACGACCTCCCTGATGACTGGCGCATAAACCGTCATGAATATCTCTTAAGACGTGGTCTGCTTCGGCGAGCGTCAAGCATCTCAATAGTGGAGAAGAGAAACCTCTTCTATAAAGCTTTCCTTCAATGACGGAGTACTTGGTTGCCCGCTGCCTTAAGAGCTTTGCTTCCTTCTGGTCGTCTGGTTCTTCACCGTTCAGGATATACTGCAGTATAGGAGCGATCCAGCCTTTTTCTGAGTCAATGCAGAGGATGGCAAGGGATTTATCAGCCTTGGTGGCAACGCTCGGCCGAGTGAGTGTTTCTTGAATTAAGCTTCGGTGGTTCCCGGGCGCTTTAGTACTAGCCAGCTTTGAGAGAATATCTGCTCGGACGTTCTCTGTTATTGGTACGTGCTTCACTTCTGCCCAGTCGAACTTACTAAGCAATTCCCTTACCTTTGCCAAGTAATTTTTTAAGACCTCGTCCTTTGTGTCATACGACCAAAAGAGAATCTGAGTGAAGTTCCACCCGGTCAACATTGAACTCTTTAGCGAGCAATAATCCTGCTATGCAGGCCTCGTATTCCGCCTGGTTGTTTGATGTGTGGAAAGCGAATGTGAGCGACACTTCTACGGCCAAACCTGATGAATTTTCTAAAATCAAACCGGCCCCACTTCCCTTGGAGTTTGAAGAACCGTCAACATGTAAAGTCCAGGTGGTGACGGGGCGATTAAATGCGGGGCTGGGTCATCTCAATATGAAGTCGGCCAATACTTGCGCCTTGGCTGCCGACCTAGGTTCGAACTTGATTCCGAACTCACTTAGTTCCACTGCCCATTTGATCATGCGGCCTGCCAAGTCTGGTCGATGGAGGATCTGTCGTATAGGTTGATCAGTTCTCACCATTATTTGGTGCGCCACAAAATACGGCCTCAACCTGCGAGCGGCCACCAATAGCGCGAGTGTTAACTTTTCAATCCTCTAGTAACGGGCTTCTGGCCCTTGCAAGACTTTGCTGATGAAATACACATGGTTTTGCTTCGTGTCACTTTCCTTAACTAGGACGGCACTCAAAGCTTCCTCCGTGATCGCTAGATAGAGATATAGCGTGTCTCTAGGAAGCGGCTTGGTCATGACGGGCGGATTAGTCAAGGCTGCTTTCAGGTCGTCCAACGCTTGTTGACATTGATCAGTCCATTCAAAATCCATGTTCTTCTTCAGAAGCTTAAACAAGGGAAGCGACTTACAGGCTGACTGAGGTATAAATCTGGAAAGGGCGGCGACCATGCCGTTCAACTGTTGTATTTCTTTCTTTGTGGTTGGCGACCTCATTTCGGCGACCGCCCTGCACTTGTCAAGATTGGCCTCAATTCCCCTCTCCGTTAGGTGAAAACCTAGAAACTTCCCAGGTCGCACCCCAAACGTGCACTTCTCCTGATTCAGCCTAAGTGAATTATTTCTTGCTTCCTCAAAAACTTCTTTTAAGTCGTCGATGTGCTGATCGTCCGACTTGCTCTTTATAATCATGTCATCAAGGTAGACCTCGGCCACCCGACCGATCTGCTTCTCAAATATCTTGATCATCATGCGCTCGTAAGTCGCCTCAGCGTTCTTTAATCCAAAAGGCATCACCTTGTAGCAGAAATTACCTCGGTCGGTCATAAAAGCGATCTTATGACGATCCGGAGGGTGCATGGCAATTTGGTTGTAGCCTGAATATGCGTCCAAAAAATAAAGTAGCTTATAACGTGAAGCACCGTCCACCAGTTTGTCAATACTAGGCACAGGAAAAGCGTCCTTAGGGCATGCCCTATTTAGGTCAGTATAATCGACACACATTCGCCACTTTCCGTTCTTCTTCTTGACTAGCACAACGTTTGAGAGCAACATTATATACTTAATTTCTTCCACAAAGTTTTCTTTGATCAAGTCATCAACTGCTTGGTGGCAAGCGACCAAGCGACCTCCATGGGTACCCCGGGCATATCAAATGCTTGCCAAGCAAACAAGTCAGCATATTCCTTTAGACAAGTGATTAGTCCCTGTTTGATCTGCTTGGGCAGGTCGCTTCCAATTTTAACCGTCTTGGCCAGGTTCTCCCCCGGCTGAACGTCAATGAACTGCCCATGGGGTTCTGGTCGCTTAAGTCTGTTCTTTAGCTCGCGGGCTAAATCGTCGTCCCCATCCTCCGGGTCGCTATCAGGGTCGTAGCGAGCATCCAAATCAGCAAGATTGACTTGGTGTCCTTCCCCCAAATTCTGAGGGTCGGAACTTACGGCCTGTGCATCACAGATGTCTTGATAAAAGTAGTGGCTCTTCTTGGCCGCCTCCATATCTGCTGCTAGAGTGGCGACCTGGCCATTCCTGTCATAAAACTTCATTTTTAAGTGAACAGTGGATACAATTGCCTCAAGCTTTCCCAACGTCGGCCGTCCTATTATGCAATGATAACATGATTTGATAGGCAACACTAAGAACGTCGTCCTGACCGTTCTATAAGAAGTGCTCCCATTGGTGTCATCACCAAAGGTGACCATTAACTCCAAGGTTCCCAGTGGGTAAGTGATCGCTCCATTAAAACCAGTCAAAGGGGTTGGGTTGGCTTGAGGAATGATTTCGCTACGGTCGATGCTCAGTTTGTCGACCAACTCCTCGAACATGATGTCTGCCGAGCTTCCCTGGTCAATCAAGATTCTTCTGACCTCAGAATTTCCCATTACAGCGGATACGACCAATGGAACATAACTATTCACTCTCCCATCAAGTAGATCCTCGTCCCCAAAAGAGATTGGCGGCCTGTTAGAGGTTGGTCGTTCTGCTGAAGACGAACCGACCATGAGAATCTCATTCCACTTTCTTTTAGTGGCCTTTTTGGACTCTATGCGATCCAGGGGGTTTCCTCCGTGGATAACCATAACGACCTTGCGGCCCCTAGACTGCCTGACGTCCTCCTCTAACGCGTCCTTTTCGCCTGCTGCTTCGATCGCCTGAGCGGCCACAGCTTTCCCTTTTAAATGACCAGCTTGCCCGTCGGGCCTTTCCTCTGGTCGGTCGTTACCTTCCTCTCTGACATACTTAGTCAATTTTCCCTTCTGAATAAGATCTTCAATGTCGTCTTTCAGGGCCATACAATCATTAGTATCATGGCCTTTACTCTTGTGATATCTGCAGTACTTCTTCGTATACCGACCGCCCTTTTTGAGAATGAGAGGATCAGGGCGCTTCACCCTAGCAAACTCGTTGTTCTGACAGTCCATGTAGATTTGAGCAATGCACGTGTTTAACCTTGCGCGCTGCTCGTACTTCTTCTGGCGGAAATCCGGCCGATTTTCACGGCGTTCTTCTGGCTCTTTGGTTGGCCTGCTCTGCTCCTCCTTGGGTCGCGCGCCAGCGCCCTTTCTAGCAACCAACGTTTCTTCGTAACCCATGTGGTCGTTGGCCCTCCTTAGGAACATGCCAAGGTCTGTGTAATGGTTGAGGGTGAACTCCTCCGCAAACCTATGATCCGGTCGGATTCCACGCTTGAGATACTTCAATTTGTCCTTGTCAGATAGGTCGCGAATGGTCTCCGCCTCGGAGTTAAAGCGGTCTATATATAGTGCCTCAAAGACTCATTCTCGCCTTGAACGACTGTGTCTAGATGCTCTTCATACCTGTACTGACATCGGTTGGCCGTGTAATTGGCCAAGAAAGTAGCGACCAAACCTTTCCAAGAAGAGAGAGTATTGGGTCGCAAAGATTTCCACCACTCTAGTGCTCGGCCGTCGAGCGACTGGGGAAAAAGCCTGCACTTCATTGTTGGGCTGAGTTCTCTATAACTGCAGTAGTTGTTGAAATAACGGACGTGCTTGTCTGGGTCACCGCGACCATCGAATTTGTTCAAATTTGGCGGCTTTCTCAAATCTCTGGGGATGCGATAACGCCTGATTTCCCTTGAGAATGGCCCATGCCCTATCGCTAATTCTCCCGACCCAAACGGCTGCAAAGCATGTACTTCATTTGTCGGTATTCCATAGAGTCCCCCGCCAACCATTTGACAATACAAAGGAGGGACCTGAGACGACCGCCCTCCATTCCGCTCGGGCTCATGCCTTCTTGACCGGTGAGATACATCTCTTATCTCCCCTTTACGGTAATCGTCCAGTTCATCGTGTGAATCCCACGACCGGCTTCTTGACTTGCGAGAACTAGAGGACTCGCGCAAGGAATGCCTGGTGGAGGAGCGATCTGATTCAGGGTTATAGCTGGAGTTTGCGTATTCTTGGTCATGAGATCGGGAGCGGCGACTGCGCACGCCCCTGCGGGTGGGAGACCTCCGCGTCCTGACTCTTCGTGCAGGGGATTGACGTGTCGTGCCTCCACAAAGACGGTCGTTTCTATCGAGTGGAGTCAAGTGCCTGCGTGAAGGGCGCGCTTGACTAGAGGGTCCTTCGCCGCCCGCTCGCTGGCGGGCCGGAATTGATCCCCTTTCGTAGTTGGAAAGAAGTGCTTATCGGTCAGCAATGATCTGATTCTTATTCTGAAGAATCTGCAGGAAAGCCTGATTCACGTGCTCGGGCAAGGAGGCATCAATCCCTGCGTCAATCAACTCGGCCGGTAACTGTTGTTGAGTTGGCCGCTGTATCTGCTCTAGGACAGATCCTCGGCCGCCCTGTACGGAGGGTTCTTGGCGAGGGTTGTCCAGTGATTCGTGAATAGTTTGTGGCACGCCCTCTGGGGTATGCTGGGGAAGTGTATTCCGCCGAGAGGGGTTGACTCGCGATGAAGCTCGCGTGGCATGCTTCCTCGGCTGCATGGTGGAAGTGTTCAGCTCGCTCCCACTGTGGTCGCCAAATGATCGTACAAGACCAATATGAGTGATGCTGGTGTAATCCTTAGCTCGGTCGCTGAGAGTCTTGGAGTCCTTGAGTCTCGGTCGCGCGCGGGTGGTACCTGCGAAAGCACTTCGACGCCCAAGTCAGCAGTGAATAGTGAATAGGACCACAAGTAATAAATGACGTACCTAATTCCTTGAAATTCGTGCCATATTTATAGCTACAGTATTGGGCCATATTGGGCCTATTGGACTGCATTCGGCCTTGAGCCCACTCCAGAACATGAGGTAAGTAGGATTTAGATTTTGAGCTTAGAACGTAACCCCAAAAGGTTGAGGCTTGATTGAGTAAACTCATAGTAATTGCTATAGTGCAGTTTCCCCAATAGTGGAATAATGGTGTTTGGATAGTCGAGTGAGATTTTGGTGACCCTGAGAGTAGAAATTCGCTACAAAGGTAAGAGCGTAGAGAGGTGTGTATGTTCTATTACTCGGTGCACAAGAAGACCTTGTTGATGGTTGGGAGCAAGAGTTAAGTTTGATATTGCTTTCATGAGTTTGACGTAGATTTTTGAGGACGAAAATATTCTAAGTGGGGGAGAGTTGTAACGCCCCAAAATAATTCAAGTATTTATTAATTAATTTATTTAGGTGTTATTGGTTGGTTATATTAAAATAATAATAGGGTATTTGATTTAAATAAGGAGTGGTGTTTAGTAAACAAGTGAGTGGTAATTTAATTATGTGAGGGAGTAGTGTTAGAAATTAATTAAGTGGTAAAGAGGGCCCAAGACACTAGAGTCCATAATACTTAAGCTCTAGGGTTTGTGTCTTAGACACTTGGAGAAAATGAAAGAAAACGGAACCGAGAGAGAGAGAGGGGAGAAAACGAGAGAAGAAGAGAAAAGAGAGAGAAGAAAAGAAGAAGAAGAAAGGATCTCCATGGATCCTCAAGGATAGTAAGTAATTTTTCCACCATTCCACTCCATTTTCAATTCTCTTTCCATTGGTACAAGTTTCATTGACTGATTCCTCCTCAATCTCATTTTGCCATGGGTCACCCATTCAAGCTCAAAGATGAAGATTAGAGGAGTTTTGGGTATTTGGTGGCTTGTATGTGGATATTGAAGCTAGCTTAAGGTTTGGGAAGCTCAAAGTTGAAGCATTGGGGTTCAAATTTGTGGATCTTGAAGGGTTGGAGTGTTTCAGCTGCTGTGTTCACAATTTGAGGTCTGGGGAATTCGGTTTTGGATCTTGGAACAAATTCGGAGTGTGTTCGTGAGTTACGGGTCGATCGAGCTCTGGAGAGTTTCGGTTTTCGTGATTTTCATCACGATAGGTGAGTTTTACTCGCTTAGGTTTTTGTTTTATGTTGTGTTGACTGATTGATTTCTGTTGTTGTCGAAATTTCTCGCATTTCGTAAATTTTGAGTCGCGAAAACCGGAAATTGGTCACGAACCCACTGATTTAATAATACTGGACACAGTTTCGGTTTCTTTAAAACTGGGACTGTTTGGTTAACTCAAAAATTATGTGGCTGATTGTTTTTGAAAATAGACTTAACGCCGGTCGTTTTGGCACTGGTTTCGTTAAATTTGGAGTTGTGTAGCTCAAGTTATGAGTCTCCGAAGTTAGGTCAAATTTCAGGAATAAAATTGGGTATAGGTTCAGTGTTTCAGTTCGTGGGTTCACAATTCAACTACGTTTTGAATGATTCTTGTTTCGTTGGAAAGTAGACTTAATTCCCTACAAAGTATGCACTGGTTTCACCAAATTTCATTTAGAAATGAGAAAGAAAATTGGATTGTAAGTTGGGCAAACAGTTCTGTCAATCTCTGGTACCTCAGTGTAGTATTTTGTAAAACTGTACCAACTGGATGCTGATTTCGGAAAATGAAAATCGTACGTAGAAACTACACTCAGAGAGCTTTCTAAAGAGTGGTCTTTTGTAGAAATCCGATGTCGTTTGCTATTTTAAATCATTGGTCAAAACAAGTCCACTGCTGTAGGAAAATTCTGCATTTATGTTGTGTGCAAAAATGTCGGTTTGTGTCATTACAAATCTCGAAGTGAATTCCTTGATGTAATTGCTTGCGATTGATGTTGTTGTACTGGAATATGTGTATGTTGTAGCTGTTGTGGTTAAATTTGGATCGAAATATAGTTTGGGATCGATCGGAGAACGAAACGGAATGAAAATGGGCAAAGTTGTGTAGTCCTTATGTCCCCAATATCCGATGTTTCGTTTCGACGCTCCGTTCGACTTCAAACTTCTTTCAAATCATTTTCCTAACCACTTATATTATATATGGATGATATTGCTATGTTTTGAATGTGGTTTGGTTTGACTTGGTTGAATCTATAAAACTCTAGAAAAACCGAAAACTTAGATCACGTGTGGGAATCAATGTCTAAGAACAAAATTGTGTTTGAACTGATATATATATATATATATATATATATATATATATATATATATATATATATATATATTATGTCTAGTCTGGGTGACGACCCACCGGTTAGCATACTAAGAGGGGGAGAAGAGGAAGAGGACCGCGCTAGAAGAGAAGAAGGGAGAAGGAACGGTTGTTGTGGTTTCTTTGTTGGTTTCGTGGATAACATCTCATCTTCGGCAATTACTAAGGTAAGGGGAGTCTCATAGTATAAAGGGTTTATGATGGGTTGTATATGGGAGGGTAGTATCTGTGATGCCTAGGAGATGTATGATGATATGTTTGATCTATATGTGACTATATGCATGTTGTTAGTGTCGTTTGGTGTGTTGATTGCTTGATTGGAATGTTGTTAGAAACGTTGCACCCTAGGTGTTTGATAGAATGTCTAAGTGGAGTTTCGAATGCACGCAAAGTGTTTGACAAAACGTCAATTTGTTGATTGAATGCCTATTTGTTGTGTGATGAATTGTGTTGCTGAATTTAAAGTGGTATGTTGCTGGAATTGGTAAAAAAATCAAGGTTTAAGCATTTTAGGCGCCACTAGGCCCCTTGTGCTGCTATTTTTGGTGCCCTGGCGCAACACAGGTTGCTGCCAGGCGCCATGTGTTGCTGTTTTGGCGCCCTGAAATCCAATATAGCATCATTTGTACGGTGATAAGTAGTTCGTCTGTTTATGAGGTAAGTAGGATTTAGATTTTGAGCTTAGAACGTAACCCCAAAAGGTTGAGGCTTGATTGAGTAAACTCATAGTAGTTGCTATAGTGCAGTTTCCCCAATAGTGGAATAATGGTGTTTGGATAGTCGAGTGAGATTTTGGTGACCCTGAGAGTAGAAATTCGGTACAAAGGTAAGAGCGTAGAGAGGTGTGTATGTTCTATTACTCGGTGCACAAGAAGACCTTGTTGATGGTTGGGAGCAAGAGTTAAGTTTGATATTGCTTTCATGAGTTTGACGTAGATGTTCGAGGACGAAAATATTCTAAGTGGAGGAGAGTTGTAACGCCACAAAATAATTCAAGTATTTATTTAATTAATTTATTTAGGTGTTATATTGGTTGGTTATATTAAAATAATAATAGGGTATTTGATTTAAATAAGGAGTGGTGTTTAGTAAACAAGTGAGTGGTAATTTAATTATGTGAGGGAGTAGTGTTCAAAATTAATTAAGTGGTAAAGAGGGCCCAAGACACTAGAGTCCGTAATACTTAAGCTCTAGGGTTTGTGTCTTAGACACTTGGAGAAAAAGAAAGAAAACGGAACCGAGAGAGAGATAGAGGGAAGAAAACGAGAGAAGAAGAGAAAAGAGAGAGAAGAAAAGAAGAAGAAGAAAGGATCTCCATGGATCCTCAAGGATAGTAAGTAATTTTTCCACCATTCCACTCCATTTTCAATTCTCTTTCCATTGGTACAAGTTTCATTGACTGATTCCTCCTAAATCTCATTTTGCCATGGGTGACCCATTCTAGCTCAAAGATGAAGATTAGAGGAGTTTTGGGTATTTGGTGGCTTGTATGTGGATATTGAAGCTAGCTTAAGGTTTGGGAAGCTCAAAGTTGAAGCATTGGGGTTCAAATTCGTGGGTCTTGAAGGGTTGGAGTGTTTTAGCTGCTGTGTTCACAATTTGAGGTCTGGGGAATTCGGTTTTGGAGCTTGGAACAAATTCGGAGTGTGTTCGTGAGTTACGGGTCGATCGAGCTCTGGAGAGTTTCGGTTTTCGTAATTTTCATCACGATAGGTGAGTTTTACTCGCTTAGGGTTTTTGTTTTATGTTGTGTTGACTGATTGATTTCTGTTGTTGTCGAAAGAGCTAATTCTCTCTCATGATAGCACCCACAACGATGGAACGCCATCTGGTGTGAGGTATCATGAAAGAGCATACTCCGGCTGAAACTTTCGTGAGTGTCAGAAGGACAACGGTCCAATTGCCAGTCACTACTCATTTCCACTCTCCTAAGTTTTGTCTGACCTTGGGTTTTAGGCCCCTCTCAAAGCACAATAAGAATGAGGTGTGAGTGTGTGTAGCAAGGACATACCACCTAAAAACTACCCCACATATATCCCACCTGCAAAGGAAAACCCAGAACAGTCCAGACAAAAGCAAGCAATAACATGTTGTCTACCCTAGGGTTTAATATCATCTCAAAACAAATAAGCTAACCTAAGGTGTCAATAGCAATCATGTATAGCTTACCTCAAGAAAGGGAGCGAAGAAGAAGGGGTCATAAGGGCATAAGGGAATAATGCATGAGATTACCTTGTAGAAAGGGAGCAAAGAAGAAGGGGACGTGGAGATTGGAGAAATGCATGCATGATCATAAGCATATAAAGAAAGAAAAAGAAAAGTAGAAGAAAAAACAAGTAGCAAACATAGAAGGAGAAAGAAGCAAATGCACATGGATGCAACATAACTTCATGCAAAGGGAACAATCAAGCATCATTGACAAAGAAAGAAGAGAAAAGAAAAAGAAAAGGAAGAGAAGGAAGAAGTAAAACGAAGTTTTCAAATCAAACAATTTAAACCACACATCAAGTTAATTAGGCTCGACCCTCGTCTTTTAAAAAAAATGGTCCCCAGTGAAGTCGTCAGTTGTTGCGCCCCGAAAAATCCGGTTTGGACTTCTCGTTATGCAACTTGGAAAAAGTTTGGAGCCGCCACCAATATTTTAATTTTAAGACCAAAACATTGAAAAAAGGTCTTTTAGTAAGGCGGATGGTCTTTCGAAAACACAGAGATGTAGGTTCGGGGGTCGGTTATGTGTGGGGAAGGTATTAGCACCCCACACATCCTTTCTATCGAAAGGGAACCTTTAACTTGATGTGTGGTTTAGACAAAGGTTTGGTTTGAAAATGACTTGTTCTACTTCTTTTCTTTTCTTTTTATTTGAAAGGATTTTTGGAAAAAACGGAGGAGAAATGAAATCTTTTGTTATCTTTGAAAGGCGGAAATAAACAAAGATTTTTTAAAAAAAGGGGTGGGAAAGAGAATTCTTTTTATGATTTTTTGAAAGTGTGCTTGACGGGACATGAACCCGCTCCTACGTATCCCCACTGTGATGAGGAATCAAAGCTACGTAGTTCTCGTCTTTTGCTTTTGAGAATGGTTTGAGAGTTTTTCGCAATTGGGCGAGCTTTTGTGACGACCAAACAACAACGGTTTAGAGTGGTCGTACTACTAACTCTTTGGAAAATGAAATTGCATTAACGATCAAACGACAACGACGCGAGTGATCATCAATGACAATTGGTTTTTGTTTAACAAAGAAAATGCTTTCGCAAAGAGGTCGAGCGTTCATGGCGACCAAACAACAACAGTTTAGAGTGGCCACACTACTAACTTTTGGGAAAAATCATCATTAACAATCAAACGGCAACGGCGCGAGTGATCATCAATGACAATTGGTTTATTTGAGGAGGAAAATGTTTTTTTTTAAAAAAAAAAGGTTGAGCTTTTGTGAAGACCCAAACAACAACGGCTTAGAGTGGCCTCACTACTAACTCTTTTTGAAAATGAAATCATCACCAACAAACAAACAGCAACGGCGCGAGTGATCATTGATGACAATTTGTTCTTATTGGAGTTTTGAAGAAGGGTTTTTGGAATGAGTTTTGGAAAAACAAAGTAGAACAATTTCAACCAAATTCCAAGTCCATAACCAAATGCAAAATGATTGAATGAAGGTCAAACATATTCAACTAATCAAGTAATCATGAACATGTTGATCATCACCTAAGATTAAGCATGCCAATACAACCAAGAGATTTAATTGTCAAAGATGCAAGATAAAGTTCTCAAAACAATTGTGCGTGTGTGTGAGAATTGCTACGGGACGGGCAACAATCTCAAAGGGTATGCATTTATCTTAATGACTCTATGTTACAACAAGTAAGTAGGCTTACGTCTTCATATAAGAGTACATGCATGGGGGAGGAATTGCACACAATTAAATCAAGACATTTAAATTGCATCATGAACAAGAGAATACAATTGATTATAGGCATAGAATGATCTAGGTTAGATGAATGAACATGCGAGCAACGATGTCCATGATTAGGCAAATATGCAAATGCATGAGCATACAAGGATATGAATGAATGATCATACAAGACTATGCATGAATGAATAAGCATACAAGACTATGCATGAATGAATGATTGAGCATACAAGACTATGAATGCATGAGCATAATTATTGTGCAAGGTATGAACATTTGAGTATGCATGAACACGTGAATATGAAAGTTAGGAATGAATGCAAACGAATAAGTAAAAGGATGCATGAAGTATGCGAAATGAAAAGAGACCCAAAATCTTATTTTATTCATGGAAACAACAAAATAATGCAAGCAAACAACATGGATCAAACTTTTTGGCAATGATTCACATGATTAAACAAAGAAATGTATCAAAATCCACGAATCCTAATTTTTCTAAGACATGCGAACTGAGCAATAGCACAAATCACCATTTTATTCACGAAAATGCAAGAAAATAGTGAAATAGCACCAACACAATTTATTCCAAAAGGGAGAAGCATTTCAAGCATCCAAGCCTCCTAAAGTGCTTGTCAAAATGCTTGAAATTCATCTCACCTTCAACAACAATAATTATACTAACATATTAACATAAGATGTAACCTTAAATGTAATGAAATGCTTGGTATGCGAAAACAAATTGATGATCTACATTTTTGATGCTAAAACTTTGATGATGATGCTAGGATTCAAGAATATACCTTAACTCCAAGCTAAATAAGCAAGAAATAAGATAAATGAGTGCTAAACCACTTGAATCAACTCTTTAATCTTCAACTTTGAGCTTGATTCTAGAGATTTGAAGATGAATCTTTGAGGAGAATGCAAGAATGATGAGGGATCTAGTGTAGGAATGGACTTGAAGGTTGATTTGAGATGAAAAATGAAAAAAAATGAAGTGATGGAGTGAGGGGAGAGCTTCGGCCAAGAGGGAGAGAGGGAGAGAGGAGTTCTGTGCTAGGGTTTTGGAGTGAATTGTGAGGCCCCAAAAAAAAACCTTGTGAGAGGATGAGATATGAAGGTATATATAGAGTGCAATTAGGTTTAAGGGCAAAATTATGTAGATGAGCATTTTGTAGATGAGCATGACCAAAATTATCATAAAAATCTCACCTTGCAATTTTGTAGAATATTCCTTTTTGAATTTGAAATTTTTTACCTTGCATGCATGCATGCATGCGCCACATATATGCATGACCAAAAATATTTGGCCTCAAATAAACTTCTCCAAAATTGCACAATGATTTTTGACGAGAAATTATCTTTTTGCCCTAAAAACCTTGTTGTTTTTTTTGCTCAAAATTGCATTTTCACTCTAAAAATGACCATAAAAATCCTAGAATGACTTTTGAAACCCAAGAATGCATGCATAATGCTCCTCACACTCTTCAAAAGGATGCCACACTTCACAAATTGTTTTTTGTGGAAAATTAGGGTTTTGACCCAAGCCGGACAAAATTAGGGTATGACAACAACAGGAGAGGCGTCGGGAGAGCGGCAACGGGAGCGCCAACAAGAGATTGGGAATGGGATGGCAATGGGAGCGACAACATGCATGGGAGCACCAATAGGAGATTCAACGGGAGCGGCAATGAAAGACTAACAGTGGGATCGACGACAACGGGAGCGGCAACGGGGGTGCATATCTTATTTAAATCTCTTTTCTTTTTTTGAAAAATTTAAATCTCATTTTATTTCTTCCTGATTTTTACTCCGTTATTAAGATTATAAGAAGATACCGACTAATTTTATAAAAAATAATTCTGTTTTTCTATTCCAACAAGAAATAATTTGTTGTGTATATTGTTCTAAAGGGAGACATTATATATTGTTCTTATTGAAAATAATACTTTTTATTTGTTGTGTATATAAAAGATATGACGGTACTCGTGTGTATCCACGGGTTTACTGCTAGTAATAAATACAAGTGCAATAGTAATACGAAAAACGTGTGAATCTATAAATCGTCAAGAGAATCATCGGCTAAGTCAACATATCTAGGCGCATCACTAGGAGTGGGACGGTGCTCGGGAAAACACATAGACTGCCAGAGGGAAAAACGATACGAATTCCGATAAACGATACGAATTATCTCATGCTCGTCGTTCTCTGGTTGAACCATCCACAGTAGTTTCTGCTTAAGAGCAGCAAATGATATGCAGTGTTTAACCTACACTCAATAACATCTCTCTCATCGAAACCTACACCATCATCTTGTAAGATGATGCCCTGATGATCAGGGAGCCCCATATTAGAATGAACGATAGTGAGGGAAGAAGGCTCGTAGTATGACATTAGCGAAGCCTGCATCATCTTGACTTGTATTGTGTGAGACAATGAAGTTGAATTTTTGGTGTGAAAATGATGAGGGTGGGAGTGGGTATTTATAATTGTGGTAAAAGATTATTAACCGTTGATTTTTTCGGTGCAATCTACACTGTTTAAAATCAACATTGAAAGTGAAATCCTAACCATTAAAATTTAAAAAACAAAATAAAATAAACATATTTAAACCATCGTATATATGTTTTTGGGACATATATACGATGTTGACATTTACACCATTGTACATATGTCCTAAAAACGTATATACGATTGAAAATCTAAAGCCAATCGTATATACGTTTTTAGGACACTTTAGCTCCATTTTGCACCCACATTTACAGAGATGATAATTAACAATAACATATTCACGGGTAATTTGCTCTTTGAACATTAGAGCTCTCTCATTTATATATATAACATAATTAATTTAAGACACAACAGCTAAAGACACAAGACCCATAAATCATTCAACCACTTTACTTGCTTTTTCACAACTGGCAGAGATTCTCAATCTCTCACGCATGCATAGACATATCTCCTTTATGTAGAGATTCCTGATAATAATTCTACTCAATGCATACAACTTTAATTGAAAACAAAACTCATCAAGACACTATTCACAAGATTGGATATATGATCAGATAGAAGCTATTCACGGGTAGAAGCTATTCAAGATTCCCAAGCAAGGACACGACAACCATCCCGTGAGGTGAAAAAAAAAAAAACTGTCGGTTGAATCCTAACCGTTAAAATTGTCGGTGCAATCGTAGCCTTCAAAAGTCACGGTGCAATCTTGGCCTTCAAAACAAAAACCATCAGTGCAATCTAAACCGTCTAACTTTCAATAAATAGGCGCTACATCTCCCACCACTAACCACACATTTACAAATCCTCCTACTACCAACTAAAACTCAAACACACCCTCCTCCTCCTCCCAACTTCATCAATCGCTCCAACTCCAACCCCAGTTTTTATCACGGTGTTTTACAATGGTTATGTCGAAAAATCAAATACTCACGGTTTGTTGTTTAGATGTGATAACTACACCCTTGTCAAACTCAACTCTAAATTCAAACTACCTCAAGTAAAACAAGCCATTGAAAAAAAAAATATCTCCTGACCATTCCAGAATGGTTTCTAGTATTACATATCGGTACCCCACAACATTCACGGCTGGCGATGACTTTTATGCGGGCTTCGAAATTACATCCGATGAAGATGTTGAAATGATGATGGAGCATTACCAGCAATGTAGAGGTCAAGGTATATGTACACCAGAAATATACGCAGATTTGGTTGATGCGGCTTCAAACTATACCCAAGTAAGTCACCCCCACTCTATTCCATCTTCATCACCACACAACATCCCTTTTTCTCAACAAACATTTGAACCATACACTGATCTCATTCCACCTGCTTATCCTCACTTCAATCCTTCATCATCCCAAATTGACATGCATTATAGTCCTTCAACACATCACCATCACTCTGCACCATCATCCTCACAAAATCCCATTGAACTTAATACAACTAACCCTCCACATACTCAAACTAATACCCCGCCGTTTAGTATGTTTGTTGGTGTCCATAATGAGGACGTTGGGGATTATAGCGATGATGAAGATGAAATTCTTCAGGGTGAACACGCTCAGGAACCAATTCAAACTAACCCCAACATAGGTGTTGCATTCTGCGAGCCTGTATCACACTTTCAAAACGTCACAGCTGATAATCCACAACTTATGATTTAGAGTTTGGGCATGCCATGGACCGGAACCAAGTTTTATCCAATGAAGACCCAAACGAACTCAAACTCAAAATCAAATTTCCCACAAAAGAAATAGCCATACAATTCATCCAAACATATCACCTAAACAATTCAGTTGCATACCGAGTGAACAAATCTAGTAGTACAGTTTGGGAGGTTTCTTGTGTTCACGATACGTGTTTGTGGAGGTGTGTTGTGAGGCTCGGAGCAAAATCTGGGTTGTGGGGAATTACACAGTTGACTCACCCACACACATGTACAACATCCACTATTTCCCAAGATCACCTCCAGCTGACCTCCTCCTTCATATGTTCTCGTATCCTTCCACTTGTAAGGGAGGACCCAACAATATCAGTGGCTGTGTTGATTGCACACATCAAGGACCGGTTCACGTACACGAGATCCAACAGGAAGGCTTGGATTGCTAAACAAAAAGCAATCGAACAAGTCTACGGTAATTGGGAAGACTCTTACAATGAAGTAACCAGATGCCTAAATGGTTTCTATTACTATATACCAGGCACATTTATCGACTGGCAGTCCAAACCATTCTATGAGAATGGATAGCAAGTTACCAAAAAAGGTGTATTCCACCGTATCTTTTGTAGTTTTGGCCCGTGCATAAAAGACTTTAAATTCTGCAAACCAGTGGGCTCTGTTGATGGAACATGGTTGTATGGTAGGTACAAAGGGGTTATTCTTTTGGCAATCGCACAAGACGGAAGGAACGACACCTTCCCAATTGCGTATGCAGTTGTCGAGGGTGAGACAGCGGAGGCTTGGTATTTCTTCCTATCTCGTTTAAGAGAGTTTGTGACACCACAGGAGGGTCTTTGTTTGATATCGGATAGACACGAGTCTATCAAAAGTGTTGTTAGGCGTCTAAACACCAACCGAAACACGTCTTTTGTATTCGCCACATAGCACGTAACTTCATGAGACACTTCAAAACACTCTGCCAGAAACATCTCATCAATATGGGTCGAGATCTTTGAAATTTTTTTAATTTTTTATTCTCTATTTTCCATTCCATAATTACCAACATCTTTTACTTTACTTGCTTCAAAGATATTCAATGACGGAAAGATATGCCATTCACTACAAAAATAAAATTGTCGATTTAACTAGGTCCTGATGGGGTGGATTTGGTTGAAGACATTAACCCAGAACAATTGTTGTTGTGGTGCGATGGAGGTTCCCGTTGGGGGCACATGACAACAAACCTTGCAGAGTGCATCAACAATGTCCTTAAGGGGGTGCGGAATCTCCCTATCCGTTCATTGATAGATGCAACATATTTCAGGATGAACGAGATATTTGTCAAACAGTGAACAAAGGCACAGGCGATGATGACATCCGGAACAATCTTCTCTGCAAAATTGTTGAAAAATATTGCGGAAAACATTAAAGTCTCAAAAACGCATGGCGTCGCAATTCACGATTGTGCCAACCAATTTTTTCGAGTTCGGGAACTTGCACGACCACAAAGTGGTAGACCTGCGACCACATTTGTGGTGGACTTTATAGCAAAAACCTGTGAGTGTGGGGAATTCCAGACACTTCATTACCCCTGTTCACATGTCATCGCAGCATGCGCAAAATGCAATTCCGACCACATGAAATTCGTGGATCCACCGTACACAATGCATAATGTTTTCAATACTTACATTGTGGAGTTCCCACCCTTGCCAACTGAGACCTCATGGCCTGATTTTAATACTATTGAACTACAACATGATCCAACTAAACGAAGAGATAAAAAGGGTCGTCCACAGTCTACTCGTATTCGTACAGAGATGGATCAAAGAGAAACGGGTACCCGCACCAAACGATGCGGAATTTGTAGAAATGAGGGTCACAACAAAAATAACTGCCCTAACCGCAATGTAAACTAGTCACGTTTACTACTACTGTAATTTTCGTGTTAGTCTTTTAAATCAATTCATGTCTTTTAATATTACTTTGTGTCACTTAAATTTATATTTTTTTAATAATTAAATTTAGTATTTATACTTTACTAATTATTCTAATTATTTAAGTTAATTATTGTAATTAAATTAAATAAATTTAAATTTTAATCAAATTAAATATAAGAAATTAAAAAAATCAAAAAACGCAGCAAAGAACTCACCCTGGTGGGGGTCGAATTCTGCACTACTAATAAAAAAAAATTGCAAAATTGTAGTGTAGAACTCGGGTTGGTGGGGGGCGAGTTCTCCACATAAAAAAAAGTGAGTTACTTTGGTATATAATGTAGAAAGTGGGTTATTTTAGAATTTTTTTATTTTTTTGGTATGGAATGGTTTTTTTGCCAAGAAAAACTCGAAAAGAAAAAGCCAAGTTAGCAAAAGAAAAACTAAAACTGACTACCCAGTAAAGCCTCTAATGAAGCACGCCCTACCTGACGAAGGAATTGTGGTTACTGGTTAGCCTGTGTTGCAATTACTACTGCACTCTGCAAAGTAACTTTGAGCTGTGTTGCTTTTGTCTTCATTAGTTGAGTTTAGTCAAAGATTTCATCACATCGTTACATCAAATCTTGCAGCATCACATTCAAGCAGAGTTTGAAATTATTGTTTGGATAGTACAGTAGTCTTGAGATGCTCCATTTGTCTTCATCTACTTTAATTAGTTCAAAATATTTTGTCACATTATTACTCTCTCTGGTCTGTATTTTAAGAAAAAAAATACAAAAAATACTATTAATTTATTTAATTTTTATCTTTTTTAAGTAAATTATCCAAAAAACCATTTGTTTAATTCCATATAGAAAATAACTCCACTTAAATCAAATTTACATGTAATACTTTACCCCTAATTATTACACTACTTTTACTTTTATCAATTCAATTTTTTTATTACGCTACTTTTGTTTTTAATAATACAAGAATAAATAGGAATAATTTAAGAACAATATTTCTTTTACTAGCTTTTCTTAAAACACGTGTTTACTCGTAATTGGTTTATATATGAAAAGAAAGACTACTACCACTGAATGTTGACTTAGCTGGTAAGAAGTTGACTCCTACCCAAAAAGAGTGTGAGTTCAACTCTCGTGCCAGCAATCTATAGGTCTATCCTGACTCAGATGAGCCCTAGTCCCCAAATCAACTAAACATTTTTATTTTGAAAAAAAAAGAGGTACTAGTTTGATGGATTCGATAAAGTAACTGGCTTAATTTTTCAAACACAACTAGCAGTACGAGTGTTGTCGTGTTATTTTTATTAATAGACTTAGAAGTAATTTAATTAGTCCGAACATTACCCCGTGAAAATCAAGACTAATTTAAAATAGATAAACAAAATGTTTCAAATAGTAATTGAGTTAGTTCGAACATTACCACATAAATATTTATCAACAATATATAATTTTTTCCATAGATACTAGAAAACAAAATTATACTAAAGTTTCAAATTTTCCAAATTGTAATATTTTCGTAGAGACTAAATAAAACTTATCGATAGAGAAAATGAAATATTTAAAAGAATGAAACATATAGATGAAATTAAAGTAGATGTATTGTGAAGTTTCATAACTTTAGAATATTTTCTTCAATTGGCATTTTTAATTGTTAGGTAGTTACCAATCATGTAGTAATAATGCAACCATATGACGAATAACAAGAAATTTATTTTATCAGTAATAAAATTATACCAATATGTAACATTTTTCCCGTTGTAACTCAAAAGTAGAATAATAAGATTAGAAATTTGAAGAGAGTGAGAGAGGGAATAGAGGGGAGAGAGATAGAGAAAAAATTGATAAAGATAAGACTAAATAGAAAAATGTGTTTTAAATGTGAGATAAACAAGTTTAGAGATGATGTGAAAAAGTGAGACCTGTAAAATATAAAAAGTGAGATTAAATAATTGGGAATTGACATACTTGTCCTCAAAAAAATTGGTTTTAGATAAAGGTAATTTGGTATTTTTAGTAGTGGTTGTTTTAATTAAAGATATAGTTGATTAAAGATATAGTTGATGATAGTTGATAGTTGATTGATTACTAAAGCTAAATAGGAGAAAGAAAAATAGAGATATTAGTAGTGGGTATTTTGATTAAAAAGATTATAGATTGATTAAAGTTATAGTTCATAGTTGATAGTTGAAGAGGAAAGAGAAAAGTGAATTTTAAATATGAGATTAAAAGGTTAAAAGATGATGTAAGAAAGTGGGACCCACAAAAAATGAAATGTTAAATAGAATAATTAGAAATGACACATTTATCCTCAAAAAGTGAGTTACAAATAAGGGTAGATTAGTAATTTTGGTAGTGGTTGTTTTGTACTCCCTCCGTCCCAAATTGTTTGTTGTTTTAGCGAAATCAATTTGTCCCAAATTGATTGTTGTTTTAGATTTCCAATGAAACTTTTAATGCTCTTTTACATTTATACCCTTATTAATTATGACAACTTTTTTCTTCCAATAAAATATTCACATTTATCTAGGTAGAGAGATAAAGGGTTAAATAGTAAATTAGACAACACTTTTTAAAGAATCTAGACTCCTAATCATTTTTCTTAAAGGATGTGTCAAAACCTTAAACTGCAAACAAAGTGGGACGGAGGGAGTGTAAAGTTATAGTTGATAGTTGATTGATTGATGATAGTGGTTGTTTTGTATAAAGTTATAGTTGATGTTGCAATTACTACTTGTTTTTCCTTTGAGTGGGGATCAACTTATTCCAAGAGTAACTCTTGTAAGAGTTACTCCAAAGAGTTACTCCAGTTAATATCTCTTCACACACTTTATATTATGTCGATTCAACTGTTAAATTCATAGTTCTAATTGAGTAGATCAAGTATGCAAATTATTATAAAATTATAAAAATGTTTGATACTAGATCAAATAAGTTCAATTAACGTATATAATTATTTTAAAAATACAAGTAAAATATGGACTAAAGATTCTATAGCTATGAATATTCAATTTCAATAGTTCTTGGTATGCATGATCATCGTGATAATATGAAACTATTCAACGGTTGGATCGGTAAAATTTGATGTCTACAAAGAGATATTAAGTGGAGTAACTTTACAAGAGTTACTCTTGGAGTAAGTTGATCTCCACTCTTTTACTTTTGGAATTTAATATTTTTAACCTTTTTCGGTCATTGCGAGTTGCTTCATTTGTAAATTTTGAATTTAGTCAAAAGTTTCAGTTATCTTCAGAAACAGTGATACATCAAATCAAAGTTGGAACTTCGAAATAGTTGCTAAAACAACTTATAAAATGAGACGCAGGTAGTACTACGACAGCATCACATGGCATTGGTTCAGTTTCAGAAACAGTTACTTTTTTTTTTGACTCACGTGATTTGAAAGTGATTCAATTAATTAAACCCATCATAAGAATATCATGCTTCATCATTTTTATTCCCTCCCTCCAAATTGATTGAAAATATCTCACGCTTCATCATTTTTTATTCCATTCACTTTATTATTTAATAATCAACTCACTCCTTTTATATCTTTCCTTGTATCCTCTTATCAAATTTCTTCTCTCTCTCTCTTTCTCTCAAATTCCTTCTCATTTTCACTTTATTACCGTTACCTTTCAGTTCCCGAAAACTCACTTGAAGACTTCAAAACTCTTACTCTAATTCAACAAAGTTCTCCATCTAATTTTCACCTGCTTTTCAATAAATTTTTGTTTCTTCTACTTTAAATCCCTCTTCACCTGAATGTTGCACCACTTCTCTACCAAAGGCACTCATTTCAACACGGTATATCACTTAAGAGATGTACTGATTGTTTACTTGGTGGAAGAACTAATATCCACTTATTGTATTAGGATTGTGCGAAATTGGAAAAATTAAAACAAAGGTATATCTAACTCACTGACTTTAATTTCTGCATATATATTTATTGTGATATATTATCTATACTTTTATATTTATACCATTAATTGTCATTTTACATGTAGTTATCTGACTTTAATTGAAAAAGACAAAATAAAAAATAAACTTATTCTATACTATTGATTTGAATGTGATTGGTATTTTCTTTTATTGTTTCTGTGAAATATTTGTAGTATTTATTTATAACATATTTCTATGTACTTTTGGATTTATATAACCCTCATTATACCACAATTATAAAAAGAGATCGCCATCTTTAGTAGCGTTTATAATAAAACGCTACCCATTTTATTAAAAGGACACAATCTGAAAATCACACTTCAAGTGAAAAGGAGCAACCTAAGAAAAGGGTGGTTGAAGAAGATGAGTCAAGGGTAATGAAAAATGTAGGCAAGAAGCCAGAAAGGATCCCGTTGTGTCGATTAATGACAATTGATGAGTTTCTTAAAGAAAACAGAGAAGTAAATGAGGAGTTGGAGAATGAAAGTGATGATGAAGAATATGCTGTTATGGAAGAAGAAGAAGAAGAAGAAGAAGAAGAAGAAGAAGAAGAAGAAGAAGAAGGCAATGCACAAAAAGGTGGCAATTCTGAAATTAATGGCAATGAAATTGAAGGTAAAGTTTTCAGCTTCTTGAAAATGTGTAATGATCAATTAAAAAAAATCATTTGATACATGTATGTGATAGTGATTATTATTATCTTACTTCACACAACTTTAATGTAAAAATAGGGACAAAAAAGTAAAGAATAAGGGGACCAACAAGGTGTTTAAAAATACATGCAAGAACTAGTGAAGATCGCCAAGAAGTTACATCCTATGTTTACTTTTTATGTTAAATTCTAAAATATTCATTGGACAAAGAAAATCCTCATGCTAAAAGACAACAACTTTATCTAATTGATGTTGACTTGGTGCTAAGCAAAAGTGACGAAAACGTTGCCCAAAGTTATTGTTTCACTAATATGCTTAGTGTCAATACTTCACCCATGAAAGATGCTACTACGCTTCCTTCAACCATCTTCAACCAGAGTATTGGGATATGCTACTTACACACAAACAGGATACCCAGAGGCAAATCCTTTTTCAGTGTAGTCGCTACTCTTGCCTTCATTCGTGAAACCTTGTACAGGGAAACTCATCTCATGGTGGATAGGGTCAACAAAACTACAACAACTATGAAGATTTCAATCCCACATATAAACACTAGCCATCTTGTCTTTGTCTTGCACACTTCCTCTTCAAACAGAAAAACTTCATTACCTAACATTAATCTTTGGCAAACATGGCAAACAAAGATGGAGACTTTGAACTCGTTTTCAAGAACCAACCAGAAGGTGACAAAATTCCAAGTGCAGAAAAATCTCTCAACCATGGAGTTGGAAAACCGTCGTTGTTCCATGCAGCGAAGTAATCGACAATGGTTCTCAAGCCACAACATTGCCTTCCTTAAATGATGTCCTTGCTGCCATTGGGGAACTTAAGATTGGTCTTGAAAAGAACTACAAAATGCTAGACAATTTAACCAAAGCTTCAGCAGTCATGCAGTCAACACTAAAAAACTTGGAGACCTTCATTCCTACCACCCCACTACATGAAAAAACACTTAACAAACTAACTGATCATACTAAGAGCAACAGTTTCAATGCCGTCGGAGAAGTTTGTGAGGTTGGTCAGTCAACAGGATCAGCTGAGAAGAGCAAAAATGTGGTTGCTGACTTCACAGAAGATGAAATCAACACGGTCATACTATCCATAACGGATAGTGAAGAAGAGAACGATCCCAAAAAACTTTGCCGTTCAAACTTAACATCAATAAGGGGGAAAGACAAAGGTCTTGTTATTAAGAAGCCACAGCTCCCTACATCATGGACTCATAAGTCGTCAATTGCTATCAAAGGAAAAACACTTGAAACTCCAGCACTAAACAAGGATTTCAGTAGGTTTTCATGCTACCAGAAAAAAGGACTTGATGAATCACCAAATGGGGGTAATGGTGGTGTCTCTCAACTAGCAAAGAAACTATTTCAATCACCATCACCAACAACACTATCATCTTATCAACTTCAAAGGCTAGCACTCAACTCAAACACAAGGTTAAAAGTGGAGAAAGAAGCACTTAGTTTGAAACATGCGTCGAGGATGAATGAAGTAAGGCTACTCCAAAGCTGGATGGAACAAGCATTCCCAAGGTAATGCCATAACAATCTCAAACGACATGCGTAAAACTTTAAACTCCTATTATTCTTACTTTCTTTTAACACACAAAATTTGTTTTTAGGGTTTGCGACTTAAATTTAAGCAAGGTAATGAATTGCACATGAACTTAGCCGAAAAACAAGCTTGGGTCTATCTTTACCACCCGGAACAAGACTTAGGGTAACTAACACTTTCATTTGAAACTAGTATTTGTCAATTAATTTAAATTTGAAAACTATTTGCATATTACTAATCATCGTCTTTTCTTTTCATTCAATATTTAGGGACATCTTGTTCATGTCAAGTGACTTGTTTGCCACTACGGAAGACTTTCATACCCTCTGCCCAAACAAGCATGTTGCGTATGATATTGTGGTAATTGCTGCAGACAAAACCAGATATCTTCAAAAATTGTATGGCATGAAAAATGTCTGGGCATTACCACCTTCTTTTGAGGTAAACAACCTATTGTTGGAGATGTAATATGATTATCTTACCAACTAAGTTATTATCAACAACGTTTTTAAAACCGTGTTTTTTAGGTTGACCTATTTCGTGGAATCACATTTTGAAAAGTATGGAAAGCTATGGATGGAACCTTATATGGGACTCAAATACATGAGTAACAAAACATTGTTAGCTTTCAAGTTTTCTGCACACACTACACAACTAACACTTTAATTTTTCATGAGACAGATTTATGTACCTCTGCAGAGTGGGGATGACCATCACTACTTGATGGTTATATCATTGGTTGAGGAATGTATTTACCATTTGGATTCTTATCTACCCGTGGACCAGATCAAAACTAGGCAAGCTAGAATTTATAAAATGGTGAGTAGAGCTTTTTTAAAATCCCACTTTCATGTTTTCAAATTGTAATAATAAATTAATTATTCCATTATTAGGCTAAAGTATTGAGTCAAATGGTTGCCCATTCCAACTACGGATCCACCTTCAATGGACTCAACATGCGCTTTGATAAGTACCCCACCAAGGAAGCGAGGGGAATTCTAAACTGTGGAAAGAGGTAAAGTATTAGTCAATGTAATTGCGAATCGTACATTTTTTTAAATTATTATACTTCATTCTAATCCCAAGTATCATCTCAATTGGCAGTGTCTCATCCGGACCTTGGGTCCTAGATTGGATTGCACTACAAACAAAACGGGCTATTAGCGAGGGAAATTGCGAGGGAAAATAACTCCCTCGCAAAAGCAAGAAATAGCGATAGAATTAGCCAGGGAAAAAGAGTCCTCGCAAAATTGGAAATTAGCGACGGAAATATAACAATTAGCGACGGAACTTCGGTCACTAAATGCAAGGCGCCAATTTCAAACTGAGTTGCACGTTTTTCAAGGTACTTAGCGACAAAATTATTTAAGTTCCCTCGCTAATTGGTAGTTGTTTCTGACCGTTGCAGAGCGTTGGGGAACGCGCGGATTAGCGACGGAACTTCGGTCGCTAAATCCGTCGCTACGCGGCACGTTTTTGACCACCGAGACCGTCTTCTCTCACTCTTCTCTCACTCTTCTCTAATTCTTTCACTCTTCTCTCTCACCTCCCACCACACCACCCAAAGCAAAACCCTCTTCTCTCATTTCCACCACCACACAACCACCACCACCACCACCCACGCCCCCCACCGGAGCTCCTATTCATCTCTTATGTCTGTCTCTCTCTCTCCTTTCACTCTTCTTCTCTCCACCTTCTTCCACCACACCACCCAAACCTAAACCCTCTTCTCTCATTTCTACCACCACCCACGAAACCACCACGAAACCACCACCACCACCAAAGCTCCTATTTATCTCCTCTCTAGCTCTCTCTCTTACTATTTCTCATTTCCCTCTTACTCTCTCCACCTTCTTCCACCACACCACCACACAACCACCACCACCACAACCACCTCTTCTTGAAAGTTTTGATTTTCAATTTTTTATGATATTGTTTTAATTTTAATTTTTTATTGAATTTGTTTTAATTTGTTTTTTCCTTGAAATTGAAATTGGTTAGGATTTGATTTTGGTGTTTGATGTTTCACAACCGCACCGGAGTGCGCACCGTCACCGAACCACCGCACCGGACGTCAATCTCATAGCGGTTAGTTTTTAAAATAAATTTGTTGTTATGTATTAGAATTGAGTATTGTTGTGAGTTATAATTAAGTATTAGGATTAATTGTTGTTGTGAAATGTGAGTTAAATTGAGTGTGAAATGTGAGTTAAAATTTGTTGTTATTGTTAAAATAAACTTGTTGTTTTAAAGGTTGTAGGATTGAGTGTGAATTGTAAGTTATAATTGAGTATTAGGATTAATTGTTCTTGTGAAATGTTAGTTGAATTGAGTGTGAATTGTGATATATTATCTATACTTTTATATTTATACCATTAATTGTCATTTTACATGTAGATATCTGACTTTAATTGAAAAAGACAAAATAAAAAATAAACTTATTCTATACTGTTGATTTGAATGTGATGTTGGTATTTTCTTTTATTGTTGCTGTGAAATATTTGTAATATTTATTTATAACATATTTCTATGTAATTTTGGATTTATATAACCCTCATTATGCCACAATTATAAAAAGAGATTGCCACCTTTAGTAGTGTTTATAATAAAACGCTACCCATTTTATTAAAATAAAACAGAGAAGTAAATGAAGAGTTGGAGAAGAAGAAGAAGAAGAAGAAGAAGAAGAAGAAGAAGAAGAAGAAGGGCAATGCGCAAAAAGGTGGCAATTCTGAAATTAATGGCAATTCTGAAATTAATGGCAATGAAATTGAGGGTAAAGTTTCAGCTTCTTGAAAATGTGTAATGATCAATTAAAAAAAATTCATTTGATACATGTATGTAATAGTGATTATTATTATCTTACTTCACACAACTTTAATCTAAAAATAGGGACAAAAAAGAAAAGAACAAGGGGACCAACAAGGTGTTTAAAAATACATGCAAGAACTAGTCAAGATCGCCAAGAAGTTACTTTAGATGAGGATGGAGAACCAATTGGACCCAATGACAAAATTGTATCAGACTTGAGCTATTTCCTTGGAACTATAGCAAGGAATGCAGAGTTTTGTCCCTTGATTTACACAAACTTCAAAGCTTTGCTCAAAGATCACGAGGATCGTTTATGCAAATTTGTCAATGTATGAGATCTAAAGTTTCGTATTTGTTTGAAATGATCAAATATTTGTCAAAGGATGATGACAATATTTTTTAAGGATAAGTACGTTATTTCTGATAGAGGACAGAAAGCTGTGTTTTCTCGCATAAATGATGCTTGGAGAAGCTACAAACGCGAGATAAAAAGAAAGCACTTTTTGAAGTACAATAGTATGAAGGAAAGGTTAAAACACTGTCCCAAGAACATATCTGAGTCTCATTTCAAAAAATTGGTGGCATATTGGTCAAATGAAACCATTCAAGTAAGATAATAGCATTGCTATTAATTTAAATTTAGATTTAATTTTCAGAATTTAATTTCTTTCTTCGTGCAGAAATTTAGCCAAAAAAATGCATAGGGCTAAGCAAAAATACATGCATCGTGTTGGACCAGTAAATTTTGCTAGAATTCGTGCAAAATTGGTATGGTGGTAATCATGTGCTTTTATGTATCATATTATATATGTAAATAAAATAGTCTCTTAATTACTTTTTCTTTCAATCTATGCACAAGCATAGAAGAAGGATATAGAGAAGATGTAACACCCCAAAGTAATTCAATTATTTATTTAATTGGGTTATTTAAGGTTTACAACATTTTGATTAAGCTAAGTGAGTAATGTAGAGTGTTTATTTTATTTAGGAGGTGAGTAAGTAATGGAGGAGTGGGATTAGAAGCCATGATCCATTAGAAGCCCATGACACATTTAAGCCCATTGTGCATGCCATTAAGAGAAGTGTCGAAGGAGAGGGAGACACATTATTCCAACAAATATCTAAGAAAGTCAAAAGGAAAGTAAGAGAGAGAAGTTGGTAGGTGAGATTGTTTTAGAGAGAAGAAGAAGGGAATCTGGGCGTGGAAGAGCTCCAATCCGAGGGAGAAGAGCTAGGATTGTTGGTGAGGGTTGGTGATTCTTGGTGGATCGGGAAGGCTTGGAGGAGAGAGTGCTACTTCTTCAATCTTTTGAGGTTAGGGGGCTCTCTCTTTCATCCATAATAATATATATGATGTGTGTTGTGTGTGAGTCAGAATCTAGTATTGGTTTCTGAGTTGTGTAGCGTGTTTGATGTGTATTTTGTTTGCGTTACTTCACTTTGGTGAAGCTGTGGTGTTTGTAATGAGTTGGTCGTGTGAGAGACCAAGGAGAGGAGTGGGAGCTGAGGAACACTCAGTCCCAGTGAGTTGTTGTTTGTGTTGTCATTTGCGTAGAGTTCCCAGTGAGTTGGTGTCGGTGTCGGGGCTGTCTCCTTCGTGGAGTTCTTGAGAAGTGTTGGATTAGTTTTGAAGGTATAAGTGTATAATAGTGGTGCGTAAGGGTAGTTAAGACCATTGTGAGTGTCGACTCGTGTTTGCCGAGGTGTAATGTAGTTATACCGAGTTGTAGGAGTTGAAGAACAGTATAAGTATATCTGCGTATAGTTACTGATGTGTAGGCGTTGAATTGTAGTGGAATCTACTGAGGTATGAGGGTACTGAGGTGGAGCGTTGGACTTAGGCGTAGCGTGCTTAAGTGTTGAGGGTTGAGGAGAGACGAGAAGCCTGGACGAGAAGGCCTGAGCGTAGAATGACGAGGTGTGTCACTGCGAGTGACCGAGGAGTGGTAGCCGAGTTGAATGGTGATAAGATGTTGTCTCTAAGAGTAACCGAGGTGGTTAGTACCTAGGTGGGTGATGTGGCATAGATGATGAGGTGTAAGTGTGGCTAAGTCCCAACGTGGGAGTCGACTTGTAGTTGCCGAGTTGTGGCATAGGTAAACCGAGGTGCTTTCTGAAGTATAGCGTGTATCTATACACATAAGTGTAGTTGCTGAACTGTAGTTGCCGAGGTGGTATAACAACCAAGGTGGGGGAAGTAGATGCTTGCTCCTAAGTGAACTGAGGTGCAGGGTAGAGAAGGGAGGAAAGATAGGTTGCCTAAGTGAAGTAACTAGGGTAACCGAGGTGAGGCGCAAGGGCACCATTGAAAATGTAGTGCGTGCCTCAGTGTAGGCGTAGCTGAGTGGTGAACCGAGGTGATTAAGGGTGTATTGAAGTAGTGTAACCCCGTGCGTTATGTTTGAGGTGATTAAGGGTGTATTGAAGTAGTGTAACCCCGTGCGTTATGTTTGAGGTGGAATGGGGTAGTCCGTTTGGTCCCTAGGTGACGTTCTAGTCCTAGGTGACGTTGTGGTCCTCGTAGTGACTGTTTAGTCCACTACGTTTAGTGGAAGGTGTTGATGTTAGCTGAAGATCTACAATTGGAGGTGTATTGAGTGGTGAGTTGGTCGGTAGCTATAGAGCTATGACCGAGGTGTGATGACAGCCTTAGAGCTGTGAGTGATGACGTGTTTAAGTGGTGAGGTTCCAAAGGGGACTGACGTTGAGTGTTGGGTCTATGACCTCGTGTTCTGTGTTGTACTCATGGTGTTTGGGGTTGTCTTCTAGGCACTCTCTGTAGTGAGAAGACGTCGGTCTGTTTAGGTGTTGTCTTGAGAAGTGGGGGGTAGCCTTCAAGGAAGTGGTTGATCCTTAGCGAAGTCGTTTGGTCCTTAGGTGACGCATGGGTCCCTAAGTGTTGGTGAGTTTTAGTTTGGCCGTAGTGCCGTTGATTTAAGTGGCGTTGAAGTCCACCACTGTTGGTGGCGATGAGCTCGGTGAGTTGTGCGTAGTCATAGAGATAGTGACTGACGTAGTGTGGTTAGCCTTAGAGCTATGGCTTGGGTGTATTGATGTCGGCCGGAGGTCGCTGATGATGATGTTAACCACGCCAGTAGAGAGTCGAGGTCCCGGCGTTGCTCACCACGTTGTGAGGGTCGAGGTCCTAAGCGTTGCTCACCACGTCGTAGAGGGTCGAGGTCCCGAGCGCTGCTCACCACGCGTTAGAGAAATCGAGGTCCCGGCGTTGCTCACCACGTCGGTCGAGGTCCCGAGCTGGCGTTGCTCACCACGTTGTAGGTCGAGGTCCCGGCGTTGCTCACCACGCGCCAGTAAGGTCGAGGTCCCGGCGTTGCTCACCACGTCGTAGAGTCGAGGTCCCGGCGTTGCTCACCACGTTGTGAAAGGAGGTCCCGGCGTTGCTCACCACGTTGTGAGAGCGGTGAGGTCCCCGGCGTTGCTCACCACGTTAGGAGGGGCCGAGGTCCCGGCGTTGCTCACCACGTTGTGAGGGTCGAGGTCCCGAGCGTTGCTCACCACGCGTGGTTGGTCGAGGTCCCGGCGTTGCTCACCACGTCGTGAGGGTGAGGTCCCGGCGTTGCTCACCACGTCGTAGAAAGAGGTCCCGGCGTTGCTCACCACGTCGTAGAGGTTGAGGTCCCGCGTTGCTCATCACGTCGCAGGTCGAGGTCCCGAGCGTCTTGGCGTTGCTCACCACGTTGCTGACCACGCCAGTGAGGTCCCGGCGTTGCTCACCACGTTGTTGATTGGGTGTTGTGGTTGGCCACATGAAATTGTTGATGTCCTTGATTGTTCCTGAGTTAGAGTGTGTTGTTTGTGTGAGTCGAGTTGTTCTGGTGTTTCTAGGTGTTTTCTCTAGCATAATGTTTATCATACATTTTATTATTTATGAAAAGAGACTCACCCTAGCATTTTTATCTTGCCTGCTCTCGTGGCGACAAACAGGTGATGTGCAGGTGATCCTGAGTGAAGATCCTTTCTTTCCTCAGTCTAGTTGTGGCGTCTTGCTCTGTGACGTCGAACTGGGGAGCCGGGTAGTCTATTAGTTGTTTAAGATTAGTGTTGAACTGTAATAGATTGATGTATTAGAATTTGAGGGTTCGCCCCATTTAAGTCGTGCTATGTATCACGCAATTATATTTTATTAATGAAAAGTATTATTTGGATAAGTGAAAGTGATGTTTGTTGAGCGTAGCATTCCCTTGAGGATGTATCTTTGAAAAGAAAAACGATTTTTGAACTCTGATTTTATAAACTAAAGTATTAAGAGTAAGGGGGTGTTACAAGTTGGTATCAGAGCAAAAGTTCGGTCTGTCCGGCCAAGTTTGTCCAGTCGTAGTGTCTCAGAGATCCCTTGTCGATCTCCAACAGAGACTTTGTTGTAGATTTTGTTTGGTTGTTTGCAGCTGTTGATTGTAGCATTGCTTGTAGTTGCTTGTGACTGTTGTTTGTATTAAGTGAGGTATGTGAGATTAGAAGAGCATTTTAACGACGTCAAAGGAGTAGGAGTCGTGACGACGCCTTCGTACTCTGGACTGCGTTAAAAGTCCTTCAATGTGAAAGGTGTAAATTTTGAAAAGACGTAGTTTTGTGACCTTAACTAAATTGGATGCGTGAGTAGGAGGGACTGATCACCCCGATAACTCGTTCTCAATGAAAGAGGTGACAATAACTCGTAATTATTATAAATTTTGAATATGTACTAATTACAACTTGATTGATTGAGTGGTGTGTGCAAGTTTGGTTGACTATTAATGTTTAGATAAATAGGTGCCTTATGGATGTTTGAGTTTGGATTTGGGGGTTGATAGTAGGGAGATGTCAAAATAAGGATTGACACTTTGGGTTTGAAGTTCATGCAAAGAAAATAGAGCATGCCTTTTGGAAAAAGTTTAGAAATATGGTTTCTGGAAAGCCTAAGGTAGAAAAATTGTTCTTACAAGTATGGTAGTCGAGGGGGTACCTATATAGGATCTGGATGATAGTGTGTAACTTTGATGATTAAAGGATTAGAATTCGGTCACGAAGAATAGGAATGCTTAGAAATGAGGAAGACATTGTTTGTGGTTTGGATATAGATTGACGTAAGATAGGAGCATTAGTACTTTAAATGATTGCTATGGTGTAGTTCCCTAACGATAAATTAATGGTGTTTGGATAATCGAGTGAGACTTTGGTGACCGAGAATAGAGTTTTGGTACAAAGTAAAGTTGTAGAGGTGTTAAGGGTAGTGTAATCATGCCTAAGTGTGGCAGCTAAAGTGCATGAAGGTTAACGCACGACGTAAGTGTTAAAGCGTAGTTCATAGACTTGAAGAGGACGAGTCGAAATGTACTTGATGGACGAAAGGTGCGTGGGTGTAATTAGAACCCGGTCACGAGTGTCGTCAAGTAGTTGCCGAGGTATAACATGGTTATGCCGAGGTGTTTGGGGTCAAGACGTGGGGCGTAGGCAAAACTGCGTATGCTAGCCGAGGTGAAGGAGTCGATCGTAACATGTTATCTTGAGGTGCAAGAGTCTTTGAGATAGGGCGTAGACTTAGGCGTGAGGCGTAAGCGGGTCATAGGTGACGAGGTGGGTGATGAAGTGCAAGTGACATAGCGTAAGGGTGTGCGAGTTTAAAGCGTCATGATCGACTTGTAGTTATCTAAGTGACGCGTTATCTTTGGTCGAGGTATGTCTTGTCGAGGTTAAGAGGTATTAAGGATGTTGAACTATAAGTGAGTTGAGCGGTAAGTATGTGTAGTTTAAGCATGTCGAATCTAGTGTTGTGGAGTTATGGATGTATTGATGTGAAGTGTATGTATGGGCGCTTAATGTCGTCGAGAAGTAGGTAAGAGGATACCGAGGTGAGGTGAAGAGGAGTGAGTGTGTGCTCGGTGTGGTGTGTGTCTCGTGGCGTGTGAGGAAATGGGCGCCGAGTATGGCATGCCCCTTGCGTTTTGTTTTAGTGGCGTGTTGCGCGCACTTTGTCTTGGTGCCGAGTTGGGTAGCCGTGCGTGTGTGCTAGTGAAGTCTTGGCGCAGAGCGCGGGCGCCATGCCGTGCCTAAGTCGCTGTGTTGCGTCTGGTGGAGCCCCACTTCTTTGTCACGGCAATCTGCCGCTTTAATCTTGAGGCGAGGTGTCGTGGCTATGTGCCGAGGAGAGTAGATGGTCAAAGAAATGTAAGTGTATGATGAAGTGTTCATGTAATTGGCGAGATTTTCGAGGACGAAAATGTTCTAAGTGGGGGAGAGTTGTAACACCCCAAAGTAATTCAATTATTTATTTAATTGGGTTATTTAAGGTTTACAACATTTTAATTAAGCTAAGTGAGTAATGTAGAGTGTTTATTTTATTTAGGAGGTGAGTAAGTAATGGAGGAGTGGGATTAGAAGCCATGATCCATTAGAAGCCCATGACACATTTAAGCCCATTGTGCATGCCATTAAGAGAAGTGTCGAAGGAGAGGGAGACACATTATTCCAACAAATATCTAAGAAAGTCAAAAGGAAAGTAAGAGAGAGAAGTTGGTAGGTGAGATTGTTTTAGAGAGAAGAAGAAGGGAATGCAGGCGTGGAAGAGCTCCAATCAGGGAGAAGAGCTAGGATTGTTGGTGAGGGTTGGTGATTCTTGGTGGATCGGGAAGGCTTGGAGGAGAGAGTGCTACTTCTTCAATCTTTTGAGGTTAGGGGGCTCTCTCTTTCATCCATAATAATATATATGATGTGTGTTGTGTGTGAGTCAGAATCTAGTATTGGTTTCTGAGTTGTGTAGCGTGTTTGATGTGTATTTTGTTTGCGTTACTTCACTTTGGTGAAGCTGTGTGGTGTTGTAATGAGTTGGTCGTGTGAGAGACCAATGAGAGGAGTGGGAGCCGAGGAACACTCAGGTCCAAAGTGAGTTGTTGTTTGTGTTGTCATTTGCGTAGAGTTCCCAAAGTGAGTTGGTGTCGATTATGGGCCTTTTGTCTCCTTCGTGGAGTTCTTGAGAAGTGTTGGATTAGTTTTGAAGGTATAAGTGTATAATAGTGGTGCGTAAGGGTAGTTAAGACCATTGTGAGTGTCGACTGTGTGTTGCCGAGGTGTAATGTAGTTATACCGAGTTGTAGGAGTTGAAGAACGAGTGTATAAGTATATCTGCGTATAGTAATTCTTTCGTTCGGAGTGGGCTCAAGGCCCAAGATGCGGTTTAATAGGCCCAACACGGCCCAACTTGGCGTGCTCCACAAGATATGGCGGGCGCTGTGCCACTATAAAAGCAGCACAAATCCCGAGAATTAGGTACGTTTTCCTACCTTGTGAATCTCGCCGAGAGCACACCACCGACTTGGCGTCGGTGTCATTGCATCGGTACCACCCGCGTGCGCCAAGACCCCCAGTTCCACCAGCCCGAGTCCTCAACGGCCGAGTTAGGTCCTCCACGACCGAGTTAGGTCCTCAACATCCAGGCCAGGTCCTTCCTCGCAGGTCCTTCCTCACAGGTCCTTCCGTGCGGCCAAGACCCCTGGTTCCAGCCAGGTCCTCTACGACCCAGGTCCTCAATGACCCAGGTCCTTCTATTGGTCAATGTACGATCAATTGGCGACCACAGTGGGAGGCCCGAGCGCTATCCTACTTCAACTATGGCTACGCGAAGACCGCCCGAACATCATTACAACCATGCTTGTTGAGCGACCTAAGATGTTGGACGACCTAAAGTGGGCGACCTAAAGAGCATGGACAATCCCAAGACGCCTAAACAAAGCGCAAACGAAGCGGGAGGAATCTCGCCCTTAGTCTGCAGGCCATAACGTTGGCCATGTTGACCCGATTGAAACATACGAATATGCGTTGGAAAGCCGAGAAGTAGATCTACAGCTTTCATGTTGAAGTCAAAATCCAATTCGGGCGTCTTCCACCCGTTTCTGCTCGCCCAAAGTGGGGCGCCCAAAAGCTGGCCGCCCGTGAGCGACCCAAAAGGTCTGTCCAGTACGGAGACCATAACTTCGTTCACGTTCATCCGATGGGGGCGTGTGAGAATGTGTTGGAAAGCCGAGAAGTAGATCTACAGCTTTCATGTTGAAGTCAAAATCCAATTCGGGCGTCTTCCACCCGTTTCTGCTCGCCCAAAGTGGGGCGCCCAAAAGCTGGTCGCCCGTGAGCGACCCAAAAGGTCTGTCCAGTACGGAGACCATGACTTCGTTCACGTTCATCCGATGGGGGCGTGTGAGCATGCGTTGGAAAGCTGAGAAGCAGTGCTACAGCTTTCATGTTAAACTCCAAGTTATATTCAGATGTTCTACACCCCTTTCGGGTCATCCAAGTAGGGCGCCCGGCCTACAAACGAAGAACGTAGGCCCCGAGCGGTCTACAACGAGCGCCACCGAGTTGGCCCAATCGAGCGCCATCGAAATGGCCCAAGGGTCAGAAGGACCCACCAACAAGTGTAGGCCCCGAGCGGTCTACAATCGAGTGCCATCGAAATGGCCCAAGGGTCGGCGAAGGACCCCAAACAGCAGTAGGCCCCGAGCGGTCTACAATCGAGCGCCATCGAAATGGCCCAAGGGTCAGAAGGACCCACCAACAAGTGTAGGCCCCGAGCGGTCTACAATCGAGCGCCATCGAAATGGCCCAAGGGTCAGAAGGACCCACAAACAGAGTAGGCCCCGAGCGGTCTACAATCGAGTGCCATCGAAATGGCCCGAGGTCGGAAGGACCCAAACGAGTAGGCCCCGGCGGTCTACATCGAGTGCCACCGAGTTAGCACAACCATCGGTGTCATCGAATGGCCGAGGTCGAGCAATGACCCAATAACGAGCATTGATCGCCGAACACGGCGGAAGAGACCGACTACAACGACCACATGCACTCGATGGCGGCGACCACACCTCGGCGCGGCAACGTCCACACCTCGGCGATGGCGGCGACCACCCGCCCGACTTAGCGTGGTAGCAACCACACACTTCAAGAGATGGAGACCGATTGCGCAATGCAACCCGGCCGCTTACAACACGACACACGGGCAGCGATTCAAGCCTCAACTTCGCCCGTGGCGACCTAGCTCGAGGGGCAACTATTGCAGGTGGGCTCAAGGCCCAAAGATGCGGTTTAATAGGCCCAACACGGCCCAACTTGGCGTGCTCCACAAGATATGGCGAGCGCTGTGCCACTATAAAGCGGCACAAATCCGAGAATTAGGTACGTTTTCCTACCTTGTGAATCCTGCCGAGAGCACACCACCGACTTGCAGCGTCGGTGTCATTGCGGTACCACCAGCGTGCGCGCCAAGACCCCAGTTCGGCCCGGTCCTCAACGACCGAAGTTAGATCCTCCACGGCCGAGTTAGGTCCTCAACATCCGAGCGAGTCCTTCCTCACGAGTCCTTCCGCGCGCGAAGACCCCAGGTTCCGGCCAGTCCTCTACGACCCAGGTCCTCAATGACCCAGGTCCTTCTATTGGTCAAGGTACGATCAGTTACTGATGTGTAGGCGTTGAATTGTAGTGGAATCTACCGAGGTATGAGGGTGCGAGGTGGAGCGTTGGACTTAGGCGTGGCGTGCTTAAGTGTTGAGGGTTGAGGAGACGAGAAGCACGGGCGAGAAGGCTGGCGTAGAATGACGAGGTGTGTCATTGCGGTGGCCGAGGAGTGGTAGCCGAGTTGAATGGTGATAAGATGTTGTCTCTAAGAGTAACCGAGGTGGTTAGTACCTAGGTGGGTAATGTGGCATAGATGATGAGGTGTAAGTGTGGCTAAGTCCCAACGTGGGAGTCGACTTGTAGTTCTTGGGAGTTGTGGCATAGGTAAACCGAGGTGCTTTCAAGAGTATAGCGTGTATCTATACACATAAGTGTAGTTCTTTGAATCAGTAGTTGCCGAGGTGGTATAACAACCAAGGTGGGGAAGTAGATGCTTGCTCTAAGTGAACCGAGGTGCGGGGTAGAGAAGGGAGGAAAGATAGGTTGCCTAAGTGAAGTAACTAGGGTAACCGAGGTGAGGCGCAAGGGCACCATTGAAAATGTAGTGCGTGCCTCAGTTTAGGCGTAGCTGAGTGGTGAACCGAGGTGATTAAGGGTGAATTGAAGTAGTGTAACCCCGTGCGTTATGTTTGAGGTGAAGTAAGTATGGTAGTGGGGGTATAAGTATAGATACCGAGATGATTTATGGGCAGAGAGGAGGCTTAGTGCCAGCATGCCGGGGTGATGTGAGAGCGTGCCGAGGTGACGTGAGAGCGTGCCGAGGTGATGTGAAAGGGTGTCGAGGTGCCGTTCGAAGCCACAGTTGCGCAAGGCGCTGCCAGGCGCAACTGGGAGTGCTGTTGGGTGTTGAGAACGCTTAAGTGGTTGGAATGGGGTAGTCCGTTTGGTCCCTAGGTGACGTTCTAGTCCTAGGTGACGTTGTGGTCCTCGTAGTGACTGTTTAGTCCACTACGTTTAGTGGAAGGTGTTGATGTTAGCTGAAGATCTACAATTGGAGGTGTATTGAGTGGTGAGTTGGTCGGTAGCTATAGAGCTATGACCGAGGTGTGATGACAGCCTTAGAGCTGTGAGTGATGACGTGTTTAAGTGGTGAGGTTCCAAAGGGGACTGACGTTGAGTGTTGGGTCTATGACCTCGTGTTCTATGTTGTACTCGTGGTGTTTGGGGTTGTCTTCTAGGCACTCTCTGTAGTGAGAAGACGTCGGTCTGTTTAGGTGTTGTGCCGAGAAGTGGGGGTAGCCTTCAAGGAAGTGGTTGATCCTTAGGCGAAGTCGTTTGGTCCTTAGGTGACGCATGGGTCCCTAAGTGTTGGTGAGTTTTAGTTTGGCCGTAGTGTCGTTGATTTAAGTGGCGTTAAAGTCCACCACTGTTGGTGGCGATGAGCTCGGTGAGTTGTGTGTAGTCATAGAGATAGTGACTGACGTAGTGTGGTTAGCCTTAGAGCTATGACTTGGGTGTATTGATGTCCTGAGCGTTGCTCACCACGTCGTAGGAAAGTGAGGTCTGGCGTTGCTCTCACCACGTTGTAGAAGTCGAGGTCCCGAGCGCGTTGCTCACCACGTTGTAAAGGTCGAGGTCCCGGCGTTGCTCACCACGTCGTAGAGGTCGAGGTCCCGGCGTTGCTCACCACGTTGTAGAAGGTCGAGGTCCCGGCGTTGCTCACCACGCGTTGTAGATGGTCGAGGTCCCGGCGTTGCTCACCACGTTGTAGAAATCGAGGTCCCGGCGTTGCTCACCACGTTGTAGAGGGTCGAGGTTCCGGCGTTGCTCACCACGTTGTAGAGTCGAGGTCCCGGCGTTGCTCACCACGTCGTCGTAGGTCGAGGTCCCGGCGTTGCTCACCACGTCGTGAGGGTCGAGGTCCCGGCGTTGCTCACCACGTTGTAGAAAGAGGTCCCGGCGTTGCTCACCACGTTGTAGAGAGGTGAGGTCCCGAGCGTTGCTCACCACGTCGTAGAAATCGAGGTCTGAGCGTTGCTCACCACGTCGTCGTAGAGTCGAGGTCCTGAGCGTTGCTCACCACGTTGTAGAGGGTCGAGGTCTGGCGTTGCTCACCACGTTGTTGATTGGGTGTTGTGGTTGGCCACATGAAATTGGTGATGTCCTTGATTGTTCTGAGTTAGAGTGTGTTGTTTGTGTGAGTCGAGTTGTTCTGGTGTTTCTAGGTGTTTTCTCTAGCATAATGTTTATCATACATTTATTATTTATGAAAAGAGACTCACCCTAGCATTTTTATGTTGCCTGCTCTCGTGGCGACAAACAGGTGATGTGCAGGTGATCCTGAGTGAAGATCCTTTCTTTCCTCGATCTAGTTGTGGCGTCTTGCTCTGTGGACGTCGAACGGGGAGCGGGTAGTCTATTAGTTGTTTAAGATTAGTGTTGAACTGTAATAGATTGATGTATTAGAATTTGAGGGTTCGCCCCATTTAAGTCGTGCTATGTATCACGCAATTATATTTTATTAATGAAAAGTATTATTTGGATAAGTGAAAGTGATGTTTGTTGAGCGTAGCATTCCCTTGAGGATGTATCTTTGAAAAGAAAAACGATTTTTGAACTCTGATTTTATAAACTAAAGTATTAAAAGTAAGGGGGTGTTACAGAAGAAGTCACCCAAGCTGAAATGTTTATCCATACTCGCAAAGGAAATAAAGGAAAAAAAGTGGATGATCAAACACAAGATGCAATTGTAAGTTTGTTGGATTTTTGTTTAACTTTTTGAAATGATTTAGTTTCTGAATTTTTAGGTTGTTGGAATGATTTAGTTTCTGGATTAGTTGGTTATAAGGACTGAGAAGTTGTTTGCTGGAATGATTCAATTTTTTTATCTATTATATTATCCTTAACTTTTTGTCAATAATTATGTGCTTTTCCAATTTATTAGTGATTTTTACACAAATCAGATTTTATCCATTTACTCAATGTTCCTTATTGATTGTGGAATAAGCCCAACTTCTCAGTTAGAGTTGGCAAAATGGACAGGGTCCGGCTAGCCCGAAAAGTATAAGGCTTGGGCCGAAGAAGCTAAGCCCATTTTTTATATCTGAGCTTTTTAGCCCGACTTTAAAAAGCTCGAGCCCGCACCGGGCTAGCCCGGTCGGGCCATGGGTAGCCCACAAGCCCGCAAATTATATAAAAAAATAGGATGTATTGTTGCCTTCATTTAGTAAACCAAGTAACATCGGTGTTGTTAAACTTTTTTTTTCATTATCCTTAGTTGGCTTCGGTGGCATTAAAGTTGCTGTTTCAACAATCCAAACTACACTTTCAACAGCACCAAACCATCTCCTTGGGTCACTGCTGCTCTCACTTCAAGTAGCTCAACATAAAAAAATCACCCGAATGATCTTTCTCTCGTTGTGTTCTCGTGTCTGTTCTGCCGTGCTTACAACCACGTGAACACATTATATTTGAAGAGTCTTGCTATTAGAAGACATGATTAAATTCTACATTGTTGATTCTATTTCATGAAAGCATACAAATATGAAAGTGTTCCTGGGTGTATCAGCAAATCGAGAATCGCCAGCAAGAATCGGGCTGCGCGCCCGGCCAACTCGATCGGCCCAAACACGCCGCTTGGAGCGCAATTCTCGCCGGCGAAAATCTCGCTAACGGTCGGCCTCTGCGCATATATATCGCCATTCGCACATGGCATCGTGTGCGTTCTCTAACCTTGTGCTATCTCGCGGCGACCTCTCACTAGATCGTCGGAGTGTCTTTGCGGTACCACCCGAGGTGCTCAACGCGCGTGAAGCCGGGACCGGTCCTTTTACTCATTCAACGGCCGGCCCATTCGGCGAAGCAACAACTACTTCAACACTTCATTGGTCAAGGTACGATCAATTGGCGACCACGATGGGAGGCCCGTGCGCTATCCTACCTCATTCATGGCTCCACGCGACCGGCCCCGGCGCGCGGCCACCTCTCGACTCAATCCCTCCGGCGAATCGGCCCAGCAGACCCGGAGGGCGTGGCGTCACAATCCACGAGTCTCAAGGACTTCCACGACAAGAACCTTGGTGCACACGGTCGCGGACCTATCCTCCAACGAGATTCAACCGCCCGCCTCACGGAGACTTGCGCCCCGAGCGATTGAAGCGGGCATTCGAGAACCTCTACCGACCAGTCACTCAAGCCGTTTTGCAGATCCTGCAAAACAAAAATCAGTGATCGCAGACGAGACGCGCTCGTCTCGTCGATCTGAAGAGGTCGTTCGATTAAGGCGCCGCGTGCGAAGGCGGAGAACCTTACGCTCGCGCGCCGGCCGCGCGAAGGCACCGCTCCCTCCTCGAAGGAGCATTTCTCGCGAGAGCACTACTCATCGCGCTCTCCGGCAAGAAGAAGCAGGCACGCAGACGCTTCCGCGGAACAAGCGTGAGGCGCCGCTCAATGTCCTATGATTATGAAGACTCTAGCTACCGCCCCGACCTCGGTCGCTCACCCACGGTACTCCTCAATGAGTCGTCCGGTCACGCTCGGTCGAGGAGTAGATCTTGGGATTCTCGAGAAGAGCCGGAAGATTACCGAGATGGAAGAATTAGGGGCGTTCGTATCGGCCAAGGAGAGGCCAAAGCGGCGACCCGAAGGCCTCCTCAACTTCCACCAACCGCCCATCCGAGGATTTTATGGAATGCCGGGAACGCGAGGCATGCCTCGCAATGCAACCACTTTGGGTCGAACGGCATTCGAGAATGAACACGCCCGTTCTCCGGGGAGATCGGCGTTACAAAATTCCGAGAGATCTCGCAAGCCGCCCAACCTCAACAAGTTTGACGGCGTAGGGGATCGAACAAACATCTCCGCTACTTCAATAATTACTGCATGTTATAGGAATTGGGACCGACCATGAAATGCGAGCTTTTTCCCAGATCATTGGGCGGTAGAGCATTGGAATGGTGGGAGTCTCTGCGACCCAATTCCATCTCCTCGTGGGGCGACACGATCGTAATATTCTTGTCTCACTACTGCGCAAACCCATTGCCAATATCGGTATGAAGAATACCGGATTACGTTGATCGAGCGACAATGAGAGCAGAGACAAAGATATCGACCGGTTTAACACTGAGGCCGAGTCCGTTCGTGACTTGTCAGACAAGGACAAGTTAAAATATCTGAAGCGTGGTATTCGACCGGACCACCGGTTCGTAGAGGAATTCACTCTTAACCATTACCAAGATCTCAACTACTTCTTAACGAGGGCTAACGTCCACATGGCGTATGAAGAAACCTTGGCGGAAGAAAGGCCGTCACGCACGACCCAAAGAAGAAAACGATGAAAGCGGCCAAAGGGCATGAAGGTCGCCGCGACAATCGGTCTGACTTTCGAGATAAGAAGTTCGATCATCGCACTCGGCTAAACACCTCTATTGCACAGATCTATAGCGAGTGCCAAAATAATGAATTTGTGGGATTAAAGCGGCCCGACCCACTCGTGCTCAAGAAGGGGGCACGGCCGACTAAAAGGCTACTGCGCCAGCTACCATAAAAGCAAGGGTCATGATACTAACGATCGTATGGCCCTCAAAGATGATATCGAAGAGCTCATTCGAAAGGAAAGTTGGGAAAGTATGTGAGGTCGGAGGAAGGCGGCCGACCTCGGAGAAGCGAAAAGAAACCGATCCCGACGGAGGAAAGGGCGCTCTAGTTGTTTCAAGCGTCCAAGACAAAGACCGATCGAAGATCGAGAAGCCCCACGATCTAGAAGTCGCAAGCGTTGCTATGGTCATTCACGGTGGCAACCCGTTGGGCCGTGAGAGAATCAAATAAAGCCACAAAAGGAAGTGGGGCGAGCTCCGATGGTCGGTTCAACATCTACATCCCCACCGGTCTCGAATAGACCCCCGTCGTTTGGAGATAGCGACCGCACGCGATGGCGAGCCAAACAGATTATGTTCGTTGGTAATCGGGCGATTATGGCCATCTCGAAGTTCAAAGAATTCTAGTCGACCAGGGTAGCTCGGCCGACATCATGTTTGAAGGCCTGATTGACAAGATCAAGGTTGATCGGAGCGAGATAATTCCTCAAGTCGAGCCTACTCCCCTGACGGGCTTCAATGGAGCGATCACCTACCCATTGGGGACAATCGAGCTCATGGTCACATTTGGTGACGACACTAGAGATAGCACTTTGTACAGGACGGTCCGCACGACGTTCCTCGTACTCCCCCTCAAATCATGTTATCAATGCATCATTGGTAGGCCGACCCTGGGCAAGCTAGAGGCCGTGGTGTCAACAGTACATCTGAAGATGAAATTCTACAGCAAAGACGACCAGGTAGTTACCCTGGCGGCCGACCTAGAGGCAGCAAGACGGTGCCACGACCTGTATCAACAAATTTGCGATGAGGTAGACCTTGGCCCAAATGTTCGGGCTAGCACCGTGAAGGCCATCAAGTCAATGTCACCGATCGGATGCTCGGTATGATCCGATACGACCAGAGGATAACGATGATGACTTAGCCCGAGAGCCGAAAAACAGTTGAAAAGGCCAGAACATCATGGAGAGCTAATAGGCGTGCGGTTGGGAGACGACCCAACAAAGATAGTCAAGCTTCGGTAGCGACCTACCAGAGCAAGTGAAGCAAGACCTTGTGCAATGTTTGAGAGACTATCTTGACTTGTTCGCATGGCGGGCATCGGACATGCCCGGCATCCCTATCGGTAGCTTTGCCATCAACTTTCGATCGATGAAGGGGTCAAGCCGGTCGCTCAAAGAAGGCGATCTCGAACGAGGAAAAATCTCAAGCGCGCAAAGGCCGTTGAGGACCTCATAAAGGCCAATTTCGTAGAAGAGATCAAGTACACGACACCGCTATCCAACGCCGTGTTGGTTAAAAAGAAGAATGGAAAGTGGAGGATGTGTGTGAGACTACACCGATCCGAATAAGGCATGCCCGAAGGATGCCTTCCCGCGCCCAACATTGACAAGTCTGGTCGATGGGGCCTCGCTACAAACTTTGTCCTTTTTGGGCGCTTACTCGAGATACAATCGAGATCACGATGTATCCGATCGACCTGAAACGACCTTCATGACGGATCGGAAATTTTCAAGATACAAGGTGATGCCTTTACGGCTAAAGAACGCCGGAGGCGACCTACCAATGGATGATGAACAAAATTTTCAAGAGGCGGATCGGCCGAATCTCGAGAGGTGTACTTGGGCGACATGATCATCAAAAGCGTGACCGACCCGGATCATGTGGCGACCTCGGGGAAATATTTGAAGAAGCTAGGAAGAACTCACTTAGATCGAATCACGAGAAGTGTACCTTTGGGGTGAGGGCCGGCAGATTTTGGGCTTCCACACGACCGAAGAGGATAGAAGCAAACCACGAGAAGTGCGGGGCGATGTCGCCGATATGAGGCCGCCACGACTAAAAAAAGAAATACAACAAATGAATGGCATGGTGGCGCTTTGTCGAGTTCATTCCCAAAGCGGCTGCAAGTCGTCGCCATGCTTAAACTCCTCAAGAAAGATGTAGATTTTGAATGGACCGACCAATGCCAAGCGTGCATTGGATGAATTAAAGCAAGCTTTGACCAACCCGCCAATTATGACCAAGCCGCGGGCGACGCTGTACCTATACTTGGCTATAACGGAAGAAGTCTGAAAGCGCTGTGTTGGTCGAGAATGCGAAATGAAACAAAATCCGGTTTACTTCATTAGCAAAGTGTTGCGAGGGCCCGAGCCGAGGTGCGAAAAAAGAGAAGTTTGCTCTTGCACTCGATTCTCTTGCTTTCGAAGGTTGAGACCCTACTTTGTAGCCCACCAGTCGTGGTAAGGGCCGTCGGCCAATCGAACAAGTCCTTCATCGGCGGACACAGGCGGGGCGAATGATAAAGTGGCGGTGGAGCTCGTGAGTTTGGCATTAAATTTGAATCGGATCGCCGCAACAGTAGCGGTGTTGGCCGACTTTATAAACGAAATGACTCTACCCCCTAAGATCGAGTAAAACGACACGGATCTTGCACGTAAATGGGTCGCCTAATAGCAAAGGAAGTGGAGCCGGCCCGATACTAGAAAATTCTGAAGGCCTTGCGGTGGAGGTCTCTTTAACTTTTGCGTTCCACACTTCGAACAATCAGGCCGAATATGAGGCGTGCATAGGCGGCTGCAGCTTCGCCAGAGGACTTCAATGTCGGCCGGGTTGAACTCCGTCGAACTCCTTGCTTGTTGTCTCGCGGATCAAAGAACTATATGATGCGAAGGACGACATCTTTGAAGAATTACCTAGCCAAAGTAAGAGAGCTTCTCAGCGATTCGGCCAGGTGAAGTCACTCACGTGCCTCGGACCAAAAATGTTCGAGCGAGATATACTATCGGCCGGCAAGTACCAATACTCGGGTAATCACGAAGTTTGATTCGGAGACTCTAAATCGTAGAAGCGTTTCAACCAAGCCAAGTCGGTAGTTGGCGTTCTATGTGTCGACACAGTTCGATTGGATCGCCCTATCCCGAGATACATTGTCGAAGGAAGAACCGAAAGCGATCCGGCAAGCTAAGTTGGTCGGGCTCGAGGCGACCAAGTATTCGGTTATAGAAGGGAAGTTGTACAGAAGAGGATTCTCCTCTCCATTGTTGAGGTGTCTTACGTCGGTCGAAGCCGACCATGTGCTGAGGGACATTCATGAAGGTATTTGCGGAAGTCACCAGGGCGCTCGTTCCATAGCTAAGAAGGCTCTCAGGGCCGGCTATTATTGGCCGACCATGGGCGAGGATGCCAAGCTTCGTTCGAAGTGCAAGAAATGCCAAATACATGCTGATGTCCACATTGCACCTTCCACAGAGTTACAAAGTCTTGTCTCACCTTGGCCGTTTGCTTGGTGGGGCATGGATTTGCTCGGCCCGTTTCCACCTGCTCCAGGCCAGTTCAAATTCTTGATCGTGGCGGTAGATTATTTCACAAAGTGGGTCGAGGCCGAGCCCCTTGCAACCATCACCTCGGCAAAAGTGAGCAAATTTTTCGGCCGGTGTGTGTTGGCCCGTTTTGGGATCCCTCAGCAACTAATAACTGACAACGGCACCCAGTTCACAGACAAAAGGTTCAGATTCCTTCTTTCAATTCTACTGCAGAACGTTACTTTTTTTTACACACAGTGGTGTTAATTAATTATTTTTCTGGGCACACAGTTCTATTAAACTTAAATAGCCTATTTTTTATCAAACTTAAATAACCTATTTTCTATTTTATTACTTTTAATTTTTTTAATTATCATTGCGTAAAATGCGGGCTAGCTCGAAAAGCCCGCAGCCCGCATAGGGCCGGGCTTGGGCCACAAATGTTGAGCCCGAATATTATTCCGGGCTTTTTGGCCCATAATGTAAAAGCCCGAGCCTGATGTGGCCTGGCCCGATGCAGGCCGGGTAGCCCGTTTTTCCAGCTCTATTCTCAGTGATGGCTCTTGGCCGGTACCATTCACATCCCGTACTTGGCTATTAGTTGTGGTGCTGGCATCAATAAACTGCATGCTAATCATCATTTTCTCTTAGTGCCTCAAAAAGAGGGTGTGTATGAAATGAGCATCAAATGATGCTAGGAATATGCATTGAGAAGTTAACATGACATTCATTTTTGGTTATCTATCTTGTTAGAAGATTGGTGGCATAAGGGCTGGTAGAATAATTTCAACATGTTAAAGACTCAACTATTAGCTGAAGAATGTGCATGAATATGGAGCGTCTTTCTCTTGTAGAATAAAATGTCTGGTTTAAGAATAAGAAAAATAATAATATGCATCTCTGAGTTATACACAGACACATAAGTAAGGCTTGGTATTAAAAAAAATTGCTGTATTTTTATTTCGTCAAAAAAAAAGGACTGACCTTTGTTTACATCTCATGACTTTGTTTTCCCTCTGATTAATAATATGGTTTTGGATGCTTGTTTTCAGGGTTGTCTTCATTTATATCTCCTACTTCTTTTTTGTTTCATTTTGTTTTTATATATTCTGAGACTTGTGTTGCTTGCTTCTTACCACATGGTCACCTAATTTAGTCCACTGCTATTTATGTAGCTATCTATTTCTAACTTTATCTGTTAGTTAGTCTGTAAATTAGTCAGCCTAGTTGTTGAGCAGTTAGTTATTCAAGATGATTCTGTTTCACAGTTACCTTTTAGTGAAAACTTGCTTATTGTGAGAAACAAAAACTTTAACAGTAACTGTTGCATTCATATTAGCTGCTCCACTTAAAACATTCAATTCAACAGATCATGTGACCCTGTATTGCCATTAGTCCCAGTAACTGAGTATTTTTCCCTGAAATAAGAGTGCCTTCATTTGAAGTCCCTATTATTAGGAATTGGTTTGTTTTCTGTGTTAGGATACTCTATAAATGCATTCATCTATAAATATATGCAATTGTAATAGGATACTCTATATATGCATTCATCTATAAATGCTTTAATTCTTTGGATTAGGATACTCTTAGAAGAATCAATTGGAATTCCAAGTGAAGATGCAAAAAAAGCATTCAAATTATTGCTTGGCAAGGAAATGGCCGGTAGAGTGTGTTGCCATGGAAGAACTATGACTCCATCAATAATGAAGAAAAATGAAGAATTTGCTTCGGTTAATAAGGAATATTCTAGTAAAATTACAGCCTTGAAAAGGAAGATGCAAGCATATAATTCTCTTTTAAAAAGTGTGTTGATGCAACAAAATCCAAATTTAAGTGAAGAAGATGTCAACAACTTAAAGCAGCCTACTTTTGAAAATGACAATAGTGAAGCACCGCACAATATTGATAACTTTTTGGTACCACATTCTTCTATATCAACTAATGCTCCTCTTGAAAAGGTATATATGATATTGTAGAAGGTGTTTAGAATATTTGTAATGTTCTTGAATGTTATGTAACTTTTGTAATATTTTTTGTTTATAGGTTGGAAATGATTTTGAAGATGATCTTGAAGGTGATCTTGAAGGTTTTGAAGAGTGATGTGATACGGTGCAGGTGGAAAAAAAAGACTACTTTTTGCATTTTGAAGATCAATGTTGCTACTTTTTATATTTTTTGGATTCAGTTTATGTTTCTATATTTTGACTATTAATGACAATTGACATGAATATTGCTTAATGCATGATATTAACTTTGAAAATTTGTTTGTGTTAATCTTTTTTTAAATATAATTAATGTTTATATTTAAAAAATTGATGTCTATTTTTTGTGTGCTAAACAAATGTGATGATTATTAAAACATTGTCTTGAATGATAACATTTAAATAAAAGTAGTAAAAATATATCTAAATAAAAGCAACTTATAGGCCTCAGTTGAAAAAGTGTAGTTTTAAAGTGGTTCCTACAGTTGGAAAACCGTAGCTTAAACGTATCAGACAACAGTTTTTAAACTGTGGTTTAAACTATAGGCCACGGTTATTTATGTGTGGCCAATTGAAAACTGTGCCGGAAGGTAGACTACTAAACCGTTGCCTGTTTTAATAACTATAGCGACGGTTTTAATATTATGTGGCCTACTGTTCCAAAACCGTGGTCTAAAGGAATAGGCGACGGCTTTTTGACCTCTAGCCATGGTTTTATGCTGTTGCCTAAAGCCAAAAATGTTGTAGTGTCTTATGGGATAACATAAACAAGCAAGCTTGCCTCTATCAATTGGATGTTTGAATGGTAACTATCACTACCTTAAGACACATCGGATTCTGTGATTTTGGGTATTCTGGACGAACCAATAAAATGATGCCCTTGTACATATTTGAATAACTTTCTTGTTGCATTTTTATTGAAAATCATAAATAATTAGTTCATAATAATAAAAAATTTAAGAATTATTTTCAATAAAATTTAAAGTGAGAATACTTAATCTATTTTGCGAATAAGTAGGTTGCAAATAAGCTTTTAACAAATTCAATTTAGAAATATATATTTTTTAGTAACAAGATTTGTTAATATTATACTATATATCTGCAACCATTAGGAAACAATCAATTGTCTTCAAAGAATTAAACATTTTAAAACATATTTCTATTGTTAAAATCTATCTAATGATTTTCAACTCTTCAAATATATAATTATACTTTTAATAACATATTACCTTTATTTAAATATATCTATATACTATTAAGTAAAATAATTTTTGATGCCTTTCAAAAAATGGTGCCCTGAGCGGTTGCTGCTTTCGCCCATGCTCAAGGCTACCCTTAAGTCAAACCAATGTTTGGTTTTTTTCTCCTATGAATTGTTTCCATTGGGTTAAAGGTGTCTCTCTATCACTTCAAGTAACTTTTGATCATAAGTATTTTTATATGATCGATATGAATGAATGTTCTTTAGGAACCATACAAAATTTACCGAGTTCTATACTGGAACTGTATGAGATACGTTTTAAGATTAGGAAAGGCTAGTAATTTGATTTAGCTAATTGGTAAGGCAAAGTATAAATGAATAAGATGGCAGAATCTCAAGGGTCGTATGTTGTCCTTTTTTTTAGCAGGATGGGACTTTTTTTTACTTATTTTTTATGCAGATGCTCTCGATCAGTTTGAACATCTATTCATAACTGGATGAGAAGTGCATTCATGGATTTTCTCATTGGAGTGGCGCATTTTAGGACCCATGGTATCAGGTTGAGTTCATAAATGGCTGGGAGACTGAAGTATCTTTTGTGGATGGCAGTCACGTGGTGTCTATGGATTCATCGAAATCATATTCTCTCTTTAAGGATCAAATCGTAAACTCTTTGTGGTAATCAATCATGTTAAAACTATGTGTTCGGTACTGGATCTCGAGATATGCCTAATCCGAGGAACTTGACGTTTTTCTTTTCTCTAATTTATGATGAGTCTCTGTCCTTGAAGAATGAGTTCGGTCGGTCCGAGGTAGTCGAGGTTCTACATTGGGTTGGGTGTACCTACAGACACTCTGATGCTTAAGTCAGTTCTTGAGTGAGCAGGGAATTGTATGGAACGAAACGCGTACCTGGCAATGAGGGGTAGGACCTGTATTTATAAAGAGGAGTGTCATGTCTTGAGCGTCGGATCAGGGCGATGGATCATGACCATTGAGTACCGGAGTATTACGCGTTGTAGCTAGGAGTCGCATTGGGCTTGGCCCAACTTATGGGGCTATTTGGCCTAGTCCAGAACAGTCGCCCCCCAAGTTGGGATCAGCCCGAAGTGGATGAGCTCGGCTTGAGTAGCTTTGATCGAGTACCTTCGAATAGGGAGGGTCTGTCTTTAGACTTTAGTGATGTTGTAGATCTCGGATCTCAACCAATTCTCGAAGGGCGAACTTTCGATGGTACTTCATACTTTGACCTGAAAAAGCTTGACAGAGCATCAAGGAGTACGGAAAACCTTTACCCACGACCAAAAAGCGTGGCTAGACGACGTACAACCTCTACGAAAAAAGTGACCGTGGGGAAATGTCAAGGTCACTTTTACCCACAGATATTTGACATTTATTGACGGTTTTTGTCCGTGGGTAAAAGTTTTTTTGTTTTTTTTTGTTTTTTGTAGTGATAGTGAATATTGTGTTTTCAAATAAATTGGAAAAGAAAACCGAAATTATGCAGAGCCATTTAATTACAAAAAGCTAATTAGGTTTGGAAGGGAGAAACTAGATAGATCTATTCTATATATAGACTTTGGGCATATACAGAAAAGTACCATGACACAAAATAGGATTGTTCAAAATGTCCTTTTCAAATTAAACTATCTAGCTCTAAACTTTTATAAAAGTAAATCCTAAATTTAGTCTCTAAGTTCACATTTTTATCCTATTTAGTATATGAAAATAATAAAAGACCATAAACTATGTGGTGTTCTTTAAATTAATTCTCAAAGTTTTATAAGTAGTCAATTACGGAAACTAATGAAACAGATGTCTTAAATATTAGAAACTAATTTGATAGAGTTCACACACTATTGAAATTACTTATTATTACTTTATACAATTTAAGGATCAAGTAGAATATATGGTGTAAGTTTAGGAACTAAAATAAGAGTTTAATTAGTCTTTATTTAACTATCAAAACTGAAAGAACGGAAAGACCTAGGTGTAAAACTTAAAACTCAGGGGGTTCAAAATAAAAATTATATAAGAGTATGAGTCTACATTTTTATTTTTCAGGGGGTTCAAATGAACCCTTGAATCGCAAGTAGGTCTGCCACTGATTGGAGCTATGTTGGGAATATACAATAAGATAGAATATTAGAAATAACTGAAGAAGAATTCAGTAATCAAGATTATAAAAGATGAAGTCTTAGTAATTTTAGGTTGGAAGGTTTGAAGTCAACACTATCTAGAAGCAAAATAAGAAGGCTCTCGAAGACGAGTGTTTTCGCCATATTCGATCTGTTCTAAACCATTTCTCAAGGCGCGAAACTTACAAAAGAAGTTAAGTGGTAGTTTCAGAAATTGCTATTTGCATTAGGAACAACAGAATTCATAAGATTTTTAGCTTATACACACCTAACACATCTTATTACACAGAATCATTGGCAATATTATGGTGAAAAATGTATGTTCTTTCCATTTACTTCTGTATTTCGAATTTTGTATATATGAATGTTAAAGTTTTCTTGACAATATATTCGAGTTTATCACTCATGTCTTTCGTTTACTTTACTTAATCTTTTTACTTATTATCACGAAGTTCATTCATCTTAGGATTGATTCTCGTGTCTACTTTTTACCTTTTTATTTGCATGAATTATTCTCGAATTTGACTTACTTAATCAATCTTGGATCTTTTTGGTCATTCGATTGATATAGACATTGAGTTCTTTTTAGAAAAATATCACCCTCACCCTTTAAAATAATATTGATTGATCTTGCACTTTAAACATGTCAACTAGACGACCGAAAAGTTCAATTCAAATCCTCTTTATCGGTGTTGATGTACTAGATTTTGAACAATATTGGTGATGTTTACGTGTTCATGTTTGTATCGTGTTTGGTGTTCTTCTCTGTGGGTAAGTGTGCTTCATAAGTGCAAATTTCATTGGTCTAAGTATAGGTTTTTGAAGCACCACCTATTTTGAATAGATTATTCTTTATATCATATACTTTAATCCTATTATACTCAATACATGTGTAAGACATCATACAAAAAGATTTCCTTCTGACAAAAAAATAATACAAAAAGATTTTGTCATGCTCAACTAGCAATGCAAAATTTTTCATATGCCTTCAATTACAAATCCCAACTAAAGGAAAGCAATAACTATACCAGAATACACTGCATTACACTTGGTAGTCTATGAAGCAGGAGCAGGAGCAGGAGCAACACCACCAGTAGTTGGCCTGATTAATATAAAAATTAAATTATGAAACTAATCCAATGAAAAATGTAATGTACTACGAAGTAGCAATAATTGATGTCAAAAAAAGGTAGCAATAATTAATTAATTAAATAATTTTAAAAACTTACAGCCCGATAGAAACTTTGAATGCATCATAAATTCCCCATTGAGCTCCAGTTAGAGTTCCCACCATAAGAATACGGAGAGGGAGACCACGAGTACACAAACCCCATAATCCCACCTTCTTTATACCCTGCATTAATATTTAATTATTATACACTAATTAATTGCAGAAACAAAATGTATAATATTTATCAAACAAACACATTGTGTGTGGCACTTACATCAGCAACTGTGGCCCCTTTGGAACTGTTGAGGAAAGAGACGAGGTTATCAGCAGGATGTGACACAAGTGCACATAATATACCAGCTAAATATCCACCAACAACACTCACACCCAGTTGTAGGGGTTTGCTGCAATCATCCTTTGGTGTAGGGATCACATGCTTGTAAATCATCTCTACAATATTCTCATAAGAAGCAAACTTCATCATTGTATCTGCATACCACAAATATTAACCTTAAATCATCATCAACTTCTAAAAGAAATATATATGGTTCAAAATTATCTTTCAATTTCTACCGTCCTAACTAACAATATTGATGATCGATTTAACAAGGTAAATGCATACAAAATAAACAATAAATTAATTAATAAAATAAGAAACTTACATGGAACCTGTCTTCCCCATAAAGGCACAATTCCCTTATAAAGCCTGAAATCAAAGTACAGCTAGCATGAGTAAGTAAAATGTAAAATTTCAAACCACCATACATCTTGTAGGTAATAAACAACGTACATGTAACTTTTTTATATATATATACGTACGTACCCCAAGACTCCTTCAGATTTGACCAATTTGGGTAACCCATCAGAAAGGCCTCTAGCAAACATAGGTTGAGTTTGAACTCTAACCTTAACTGCCTCAAATGGACAAAGTGCAACATCAGCAATAACCTCAGAAGATGCTGAACCCGCAAGGTAGATTAAAGTCTTATACTTTGTGGCATACTCTGGTCCAGCAATATCAGAATAGTACTTCTTAAACACTTCATATAGCCCATATTTGAAAGCACCTTGTGCACTATAACCCAAATATGTAGGTGCCCATCCTCGAAATAATCCTCTCAATCCTTGTTCCTTAACCAAAACTCCAAATCCAGACGAAATGTTCTTGTACTTGCTAGGGTCAATCTTGTAAATTCATAAATAATAATATTAACTAATAATTAAACTACATAATAAAAGATACAAATCATGTTATAGAATATAAGTAAAAACTGGTCAATAAAATATGTATTTGATTCAAATTTTGGACTAAATACATCAACTTTTATTGACCGATTTTTTCTTATACTCTGTGACATGTGACAGAGGGAGTAGATCTTGCATAGATATGATATTGATACCTGCATATTGCATTTGACAAGGTCAAGAGGCGTAACAGCCATGTGAGTGATTCCACAGCAGAGATTTCCACCAATGGCACAAGCACCATAGTAGGCAGGGGAGTACATGGTGATTTTCCCACCTCCCTCTGTCTTTGACACAGCCATCAAGTTAAGAGTGTTTTGTTTAGTTTAGTTTCAAAGGAAATAACAAAACACAAATTTGTTTTCTCTCTCTCTCTTTCTGTCTTCTAATTTGGGTCTTTGGTTACTATGAAAGAACAATAATTATAAGTTCATCCGAGGTTTTTATATGCCAAACGGGTTTGAATCTTCGTGGTGGCTTTGCCAATTTTCTTATCACAGAGGATTTATATGAAAATTCATTTTTTTTGACTAATGTTAACATCTTGACTAATCTTTGATGAAAATTCAACGATTTTAAGAACAATTGAATTTAGAATCCAATTCAAATCTCATATTCTATTCACTGAATATGGTCGTAGATCGATAGTTGTTTTGGTAAAGCCAGTGTTTGTAGGCCAAGCAAATAATTAATGAATAAATATCCAAAGAAAATGAAAGTGGTCAAAAGAAAATGGGTCAACACGCTCAATTGTATCCGTTAAAACACGCTCAACATGGGTCAATGACACTTTTGAAGTTCCATACGGTGAAACGAACAACATAGAAAGATCAATTTAGACAGCTATACTTTTTTCACAATGACTAAAAGATTAAAATTTTCTTTAGGGTAGTTTTTACCGTACCCCCACCCTTTCCCCTCATTCCCCCCCACCCACCCACCATGTAAAAAGACCAAAATACCCCTGCGTTTTTACAAAATCACAATTTCTTCATATTATTGGTCATACCTACGATTGACCACCAGCCACTCGCATATACGCCACAGAGACGTATATACGATTGAACCAAAATTCATTCACTCGCATATACCCCACCCCCAGCCTATATACGATCCATAATTTTTACCCATCGTATATACCCTTTTCCAGGCGTATATACGATTATATTCAGCAGACTCAGCAGGAGGATTGGTATAGGGGGAGACCAGTTCCTCAGTATCATTTTCAGCCTCCTCTTCAGTACCATCCACGGTCTCCTCTTTACCATCCCCAGCCTATTCATTATCATGCACCGCCTCCAAAGTATCAAGAGGAGCGACCTCGGTGATTTGTCTTCCTCGAGCGATCTATGTCCGAGTATCGGAGGAGCGACCCGGAGGATCAGGGGCATCAGGAGGATCAGCCTCAGCATCAGCCCTCTCTCTTCACTGACCTGGCAGATCATGTCTGCAGTTCAGTACGCGATGACCCGGTAAGTTGAATTTTTTTGGGTAAATATATTTGTTAACGCACATAGTCTGCACTTTTTGCTTACATCATTTATTTATTTTTAATTCAGAAGTATCAGCGTGTTGTCAAAGTATGGGCTCATGGCAACAAAGTTCATACCGGGCAGTATCTACATGCAGACCCTACTTGTACCACAGTGGTCAGAGACTCCAAACTGGCCCTACTTCTCCAGACTGGTCACGCCACAGTAGACCATGAGTTGCTGTCGGCCTTTATCGAGAGATAGCACTCAGACACTTCCTCATTTCACTTACCATTTGGTGAAATGACGATCACTTTGGATGACATTTCTTGTCTGCTGCATCTTCCCATCCGGGGGAACTATGCCACACCTCCTACCATTATTGTGAGCTCGAGTATGCCACACGCGACTTGCTACGACATATCTGGGTGTGTCACACATTGAGGCTAGCGCCAACACCTGTGGGGGTCCGTATTTCGGCTTTCATTGGTGAGAGAGGTCACGCGGGATGTCTTGACGGTACCCAAACCGCCGCAGACACCTATCACCGGTGACTTCTTGAGTTCCATACATGCACGATGAGGTGTCTGCGGCGGTTTGGGTACCGCCAAGATATCCCGCGTGACCTCTCGTGAGGTCGTCCGAGTCATCTTGTTGTGTCTTTCGGATCAACCACTTCATTGCATCTCGTGGATGACATCCTGCGCCTACTCGCTTTTCTCAAGAAAGGATGAGACTGTACCTAGGTACTTAGAGTGGTACGTCCGTCCATCTATTCCCAGACTATTACCAGCTCCACCATCACCGTGAGGCGCGACGATGGACACCTCCCGAGCTACGATACGACGATGCTGAGTGGGTGAGAGAGATTGTGACCGCTTGTAGGGAGGGGATTCATGATGGCGAGATCACGCTTGGTAGTCGGGCGTATCGGACACTCCATAGGCTGGTGGAGATGGCAGCACCGGATGACATTTCACAGGAACTTAGACGACGCGGAGGAGGACGAGGGCGACAAGGAGGGCGTTAGGGATTTTTTTATCACTTTTTTGATGTATTTGTACTCATGTTACTTTGATGTTGGCACTTTATTATTACTTTTTTTCGGTTATTATATGTTCCGAGTTTCTATAATTTCTCAATTTCATTGATTCGATAAAACAAAGTTACACAAGCGATAAAACATAAACATCTAGAATAAAAATAGACAGATAAAAAAATACAATAGAAACTACTAAGCTGGTGGAGTTAATCGACGAAGGATCTCAGCGACGGTCCATCTGGTTTCGACGTACAGATGAATGTAACTCTTCCATTTAAACATAATATGATTGGACATCATCTGTCGGAGGTCATCCTCGTTGTTGACATCCACGGCAGACTAGTAAAGACCTCCATCATCCATTCCGGTTTCGATAAACGATCTGAATTATCTCATGCTCGTTGTTCTCTCGGTTGAACCATCCGCAGAGTTTCGCTTAGAGCGACAAATGATATGCGATGTTTCAACCTACACGATAAAACATCTCTCCCATCGAAACATATACCATCATCTTGCAAGATAATTCCCTGATGATCAGCAAACCCCATATTAGAATGAACAAGAGTGAGGGAAGAAGGCTCGTAGTATGACATTAGCGAAACTTGGATCATCTTGACTTGTGTTGTGTGAGAGAAAGAAGTTGAATTTTTGGTGTGAAAATAGTGATGGTGGGAGTGGGTATTTATAGTTGAGGTAAAAGATTATCAACCGTTGATTTTGTCGTGCAATCCACACCGTTGATCAACTTTGAAAGTGAAATCATTACCGTTGAAATTTTTTTTACTGCAAAAGAAAATACAATTTTCAAATCCATTGTATATATGTCATTTGGGACATATATATGATGCTTATTTTTACCACATCGTATATATGCCCTTAAGAGGTATATACGATTGGCCGTGTAAGATGCAATCGTATATACCTCTTAAGGGCATATATACGATGTGGTAAAAATAAGCATCGTATATATGTCCCAAATGACATATATACTATGAGCTTTTTTTTTAAAAAAAATAGATCAAAGGGCATTTTGGGGTTTTCAAATTTGGTGGGGGTATATGGGGATTGGGTGGGGGTACAAAAAAAAACCCTTTTCTTTATAGATGCGTTTAGTTCTTATTCTGACTTGGGCCAGGAGGCCCACTTAGCCATTTGGACCCGGGTCGACCCAGTTGTCGTAGTCCTAGGTCCACGAGCCACTTGCCGTAGACCCAGGTCCACGATGGACCACGAGGTCCATGCGCAACTTGGACTAAGGCATGCGCCACTTGAGCTAGAATTGGCCCATCTCCCTTTGATCCGAATTCAACGGGCCAAGTCTATTATTAAGACTCGACGACTCAGATCATCCCAAACGATACCCAATGGCTCAAAGCCATCACCCTAGATCTATAAATAGTGGTTCTCATAACTACATAACTAACGTTTTCCTTCAACCTTTCAACCTCCACGATTCTCTACTGACTTGAGGGTCAGAGTGTCTTTTCAGGTACCCCCCTCTCGTTCAACGTAGGAAGATCCAACCCGACCAAGAGCACTACTAACTGTAGTCTCGGGCCGACCCGAAAAGACAACATGGTATAGAACATTGGCGACCACAGTGGGAGGTAACACGTCTCCTACCTCATCCCTTGACGGAGAATTCGCTCCTGGTTCCTCATGGCATCCCGTGTCAGGTCTCATGTCCAAAGCACCATTGTTGCTCAATCTCCACCCCTGACACTCCTGATGGCGTGGCGGTTACCGTTTCACTCACTGATACGTTCCGGCTCCTCAGCCCGAAAAACTCCCAGCATCCCAGTCGGCTCCTACCCACGAGGGCGACATGCAAGCTACGATGCTGGCACTAGCCCTAGCAGCTCAGTCAGACACTGATGTCCATGGAGAAGTCGCAGTTCCTGCCCATGCAGTCCAGCAAATCCTGAGCCTCTTGAACGACCGCTCCCAGGAAGTGTCTCGGCAAGAAAAACACTTCACTCAACAAGGAGGGTTATCCGCATGAGCGAATGCCCCTCCCGAGTTGCGTCATTCCCATGAAAGGACGCCCCGGCAGACAAAGGCTCTCGGCGTTACGGGTTGCCCGGCCACGCGAAGACTCCTCCACCACAGGTCTCCACCTCGAAGGAGATCATATCATCGATCCCCTCCACGACGCAATAGAGGCCGGAGGTCACTGGTGTGGTAATATATGATAAGAAAAGGTTGAACCCATCGGGATTATGTAAAGCTTTGTCAAGTGTAGAGTGTACACTTAGTGTGTCTACACTATTCACAATTGGTTGGAGTATACAAATTGAATTACAACAATATAAACAATAAATGTGTGTAAGGAATCACTGAGATAAGGTAGTTGAGATGTTTTCACTAAGTAAATCACTTCTAAGAGTTTTAGTGGTGTATGCAGTGTAGTTGCATTGAATGCAGCTGCATCAGTATGTGCCTTTCAGTCACTTTCTTCAGAGTTTCATTACAAGTTTCCTATGTCTAGGCATGCTAAATAGGTTCACTCCTGTCTCTTAAGCATCCACTGTATCACCCTAAGAACTATGTTATCCTATGTCTAGTACTTAACACGGTTTTAACAATCAATTCTTTATTAAAACTAGTTTAGCAAAGATGTTGTTACAAACACTCATTCTTATTAACTCTTGAGTTCTTAAATGTAACCCATGTCCGCTGTTACAAGTCTACCTATTCTAAAGTGATCAAATTCAGAATAAGCTTTAAAAGAAGTATTACCCAAGAGTTAAAATGCACACACTACATAAACCACATTTACTTGCTTAGAAGATCATTACAAGGCTACAACATCTCAACTAAAGGAATTTAGCTCATATTACTCATTATATAATAGAGAGTATTTATAAAGAGCATAATCAAATGAGTAATATTACAAAAGAACTCAAAAGGATAGAGATTACACAAAGGAGAGATCTTTTGCATGAGTTTCCCAATTTGAAGTACAATACGATTTCCTTACACAAGTTTCCTCCAAGTAGAAGTGAAGGGAGTGGTTGTCAAGCACTTCCTTACCTTCCTTCTCTTCAGAAACTTAAATGAAAACTAAAACTAAATTACAAATATAAAGAAAATAAGTGATCCTTTAAAAGCTTGGATGAAGGATGATCTTGAAGTGAAGATATGTGCTTCTATTTATTAGCAATTTAACTTCCCTGCCTTGGAGGGTTTCCTTGGCGCCAAAATGTAACTGAGATCAGTAACCATAGTTACTTGTAGACTTCCCATCAAGCAAGTTGCTCTTATGCATGAAGTTCAGATGGGGTGGTCCAATAAAGAAGTGCCACATGTCCTTGAGTGAGGGACCTTCTCAACTTGTCTTCCATAGTATGCGCCGAATTCTACAAGTGGGTCTTCTCCACATGACTAGGCATGACGTCACATGTCAAGTGTTGAAGCATCAAATTGGTCCTTGGATGTTTAGGTGCAAAGTGTTGGTGTTGCAGGTCTAGGCAATGTAGGCACTCCTAGTGCAGGCAGTGTAGGTACACTTAAAGTAGTTGCACTGAACAAAATATCAAACATAACAAGACATATGCATTTTGCCTAGTTTATTGTCCTAATCCATTTGAATCCTTGAAATGTTGTTTCTTCAGTTGTAAGCTATATTTACTTATTAATTTACTTGAAAATAAACAATAATCTAAGTTTACATGTATGAATAACTCTATATAAAATAGAGTTATCAGTCGCCCACTCCTCCAAGCTCTCCCTTGACTACTCATGACAACACTTACTGGCCCGACGAGTCCTTTGAAGGAAGTTCTTCGCTGGCATCATCCAATTTTTGTTGCAGATCTCGAAGCAGGGATAGATCTCCTAGCCGGGATAGATCATCTATTTTACTTCACCTTGAGAATGAGGTACCGGGGGGCAAGAGAGCCGGTCATGTGCACAATATTCCCCTTGACACTAGAGAAGTCTGCTTTGGCATGGTTCCAGGAATTGCGTCCAAACTCATTCTCATCGTGGAGAGAGCTCGCCGAGATGTTCTCAACTCGAGTTACCACTTCCCGTATGAAGCCCAAGTCGGAAGAAGTGCTCCGAGCCTTGAGGTAAGGAGAGAATGAGTCACCGAGAGAATATGTAGAGTGCTTCAACCAGGAGGTCTCCAATGTTCGGAACATTGATGACAAGCAAAGGTTGTTCTGGATGAAGGATGGATTGCGAAAATGTAGTTTGTTTCAAGTAGATGTCGGACTAAACAAGGCAAAGAGCCTTGGCGACTTCCTCCGTAGATCCAAGAAATACATGGACTACGAGGAAGACGACTTAGCCTACAGAGCAGCAGCTAAGAATGGAAGAGAAACAGAAGATAGGGAGTCTCCTCCCAAGAGGGACACATGGAGATCTTAACAGGACCCTCGGCTTCGCTGTTTCAATGGACTCACTCCCCTGAATACCTCCCAGGCTAAGATCCTCGCAGAGTGTGCAAACACAGAGTTTAAAAATATCAAAAGGCCAGAGCCCTTGATGCTGAAAGAAGGCCAGAGACCCTCTGGAAAGTATTGTCGTTACCACCGGAGCCACGGTCATGATACCAATGGCTGCCGCACTTTGAAGGAAGATATCGAAGAGTTAATTCGAAAAGGAAAACTCTCGCAGTATGTTAAGAAGGATGGAGAGGAGCCATGAGGCCCTCGTAAAAGGTCTCGATCTCCATGAGGCAGATCCAAGTCGCCCTATAGATCGCCCCGCAGAGGTAAGGCGGTGGTGAATGACATTGATAACAAATCCAAAGGAGATGATAGTGAGTACTCGCATAAAGAGGACACCCAAAAGTCCAAAGGAAGGCCTGTTGCCATGGTCATCCTTGGAGGAGACTCGTTTAAAGGTTGCGATTCCAATGAATCTATGAAAAGAATATGGAAAGAGATCATGAGCGTCATGGAAAATATGGAAGTTAGAAGGATCCTCGTGGATCAAGGAAGTTCAGTTGACATTATGTTTGTGGATTTTTTAAAAGTTTTGAAAATTTCCACTGAATACCTCACCCCGTACCAGGGTACCGACTTGGTGGGATTCAATGGCTCAGCAACTAGACCGTTGGAATACATGGAACTAATGGTTACCTATGTCAGACTGTGAAGACGCCTTTCCTAGTCCTCCCGTGTAATTTTGTTTACCAGTGCATCAGAGGGAGGCCAACACTAGGCAGACTTGGAGCTGTAACTTCAACTGCTCATCTGAAGATGAAGTTCTACTCCCTGGACGACCAGGTCATAACTCTCCAAGCCGACCTAGAGGCGGCTCGCAAATGCCATTACATGAGTATGAAATCCTAGAACGAAACTGAAGGAGCAGAGAAGTCGGGCAAGAAGGTAGAGGCCCAGACCACCAAGGATGAAGTGAACCTGGCAGAGTTAGATGCCCGGTACGACCCTGTCAACGGGGATGAAGACAAGAATGACAATGTGGCTAAGGAGCTCAGAAAGCGCACCCAGAGGCCTTAACGTGACAGAGAATTTGTTACCGTTTAGTTAAGCAATGACCCCGCCAAGACTGTTAAGATTGGTGCTGGCCTCCTTGTGGACGTCAAAGAGAAGCTCACTGCATGCCAGAAGCAGCACACTGATCTCTTTGCCTGGTTCGCAGCTGACATGCCTGGAATACCACCATAAGTGGCGTGCCACCATCTCGCCATAGATCTGAAAGCTAAGTGGGTTGCTTAGAAGAGAAAGCCCAGAAGGGCGACAAGGCTGAAGCACCTAACAAGGAAGTAGACGGCCTCATAGATGCGAATTTTGTAAAAGAAATTAAGTATACCACTTGGTTATCTAATGTAGTCCTTGTCAAAAAATATAATGGAAAATGGCGAATTTGCGTTGATTATACTGATCTCAATAAGGCATGCCCAAAGGATTCCTTCCCCGAATTTCGTTTAGTTTCTTTTATGGACGCCTATTCGGGGTACAATCAGATCCTGATGTACCCTCCCGATCAAGAAAAGACTGCGCTCATGACAGATAAAGGAAATTACTGCTATCAGGTAATGCCTTTCGGACTCAAGAATGTCGGGGCCACTTACCAAAGAATGATGAACAAAGTGTTCAAAAATGCAGGGTTGTAACCGAAATGCAGTCACCTTCTACGAAGAAGGAAGTCCAAAAGCTCACGGGCATGATCACGACTTTGTCTCCTACCGTGGCAAAGGGGGTTGTACCTCTATTTATAGAGAAAGGAGGCGTACTGTGAGCGTCGGATACGAGCGGAAGATCCTAGCCGTTGGAGGCGGAAATCCATTGCAAGGCGTTGGTGGATTGGGTCAGGCCCAACTTCTTAGGGACTTTTAGCCCTGGCCGGAACAGAAATTAACTTCAAACTATAATTAACTCAATTTTTATTTTTTTTTTAAAATAACAACAATCCTCATATACTGAATTCATTCTCAACATACTACCAGAGTCTCATACCCAAGTTTTAGGTAAATACATTAGTTAAATAAGTTGCTACATAAAGTGGTCTACAATCCCATATGCAAAATAATGTAAGTACCACTTATTCAAAACAAAAACACAACAATATAATACTCAATGCTTCAGAGAGATAGAACACAAGTTGATAATATGATACTGAAAATCAACTTAGTTAACTTTGTGGACCTAAATTTCGGTCATCATGGGGTATCATAATGGAAGAGAAAAGAGGCGAGCTTGCAAATAAGTACTTTTCACATCAGTATCTGTAAATAACAACCTTGAGATTGCCGAAGTTTGAATCAAATCTAATCTTTCCAAAGAATTATCAATATTCATCTCCGCCTCTCGCATCCAAAGTCTCACATCTCATCATCACAAAAAATGTTTCTGCACCCAATCAGTCATTTCATATCATCACAACATGCACCATAACATTTGCATTTTGCATTCGAACATTTCATTTGCATCATATTGACATTCACACTTCATGCATCTATCAGATACAAAAAAGCAAAAAGGCAAAAAGCAAGAAAAAAAAGAGAAAGGAATCACCCATTTCATCCATTACCCCACCAAAAATCAATTGTTACATGTGCATGCATTACATGTATTGCTTCTGAATTGACTTCAAGTGTCGATACCTATATTTTGTTCCTCTAATATCAGCGCTTTAAGAGTTGATCTCATATCATATCACATATCACCAGGTTGATCCCTATAGACCCCAAGTGGCCCTTCAGAGTAGTGCCCTAAGTGGCCCAGGTCGCAACGTCGGAGTCGAGCCCGACTGACCTTCGCAGACACCGCGTGGTCCTTCAGACTAGTTGTGTCAGCCTAAGACACAGTGGATGTCCTTCATGGTCAACATATCAGTTCTAGACCTGATCTTGACCCATCATGGCCGCTCGAGTATAAAGGCCCCTATAGACCGTTTAACTAGTACCGTAGCTAGTTGCGCTCCTTCAGACCACGATGGTCCTTCAAATAAGGCCTAGGCAGCCTTCCAGACCCTTAGTGGTCCTTCAGAGCCTTAGTGCTCCTTTAAGGCCCCAAGTGGCCCTTCAGAGCCTTAGTGCTCCTTCAGATCCCGAGCGATCCTTCATTTTGTTCTCGGTTAATGCGCCAAGTGTTAATCGTTCCTCCTCCATTCTCAAACTCTTCGCTTCCTCTTAAACGGACAAAATTGACGTCTATTCTATCTTTATTTCTATTTTCACTACGAAAAATTTGAATACACTTCACCTTTTCTAGTAAAATATAAATAAAGAGGGGCAGCTGTTATACCCCAATTTTGTCCGAGTTCTTGTTAATAGCATTTTAATTTACTAGGTCGCATTTTTGCAAGTCTCGAGTCCTATTAACGTGTGTCGGTGTCATACGAGTGTCGTTTAGCCCATCAATTGAGTTATCGGGCCTGTATCTTCTATTTAGCCCTCGTTCTAGCATGTTCACTTTGTCGGACCCGATTCCGCTTTTGTATTTTGCCCAACTTTTTTAATTCTTTTTAATTTGTTTGTTTAATTTATTTTGAGCAATGTACAGTCCAAAAATATCAAAAAAAAGCTAAATTAATTTTTATTACAATTTAGGAGTGTCCAAAAAAAGGGCCCCTTTTTTTGACTGAGAGTGGTATGGGAGGGACACTGGAAAAATTTCCCCAAGTTCAAATGGAATAGTTGGTGAAAAGGATGCCCCACTTTAGGAACTAGGTGACGATCCTAGTATAAACTTTTGGTTATCTTTAGAATGACTCTCAGAATACAAATAGTCTTGAGTTTGCTATGATGAAAACTACACTTGGTGATCACTAGACCTTGTCTTAGTCTAACTATAACTTGAATGAATCTTGTGGTGCAAGCCTTTTGATCTTTCTTTTCTTTTGAGTTTTTTTTTTGAGATATATTTTTTTTGAGCAAACATATTATAAATAAATAAACTTACTTGTCCTGAAATTAAAACTTTGAGAAAACAAAAGCAATCAATCAATGATCGGAATGAACTCTAGAGGGTTGTAATGTGGCCGGTGGTTAATGATTTATGAAGGAAAGGATAATTGGGCTCAAAGAGGTGTTTGATGATTGATGGGACAAATGATTTGGTGATGTAACTTGGCTAATGGGTGATGATTTATGAAGGAAATGGTTTTTAGGCTCAAAGGAGTGTTTGAGATTTTATTGAGTAATTGACGTGCCTCATGGTTGGATGGACTTGTTAGGATTTTAACATGGCTAAGTGTTTATGGAAGATAGGATATTGAGGCCAAAAGAAGTGTTTGAGGTTTATTTTAGACAAGTATCTCTTATGCTTTGACGGTAATGAAGTATCAGCTCACGATTTGTACTATTTTTGTTTTTTTTTGTTTGGTTTTTTTTTGGGATTTTTTTAATCCTCTTTTTTTACTTCACTCTTTTGTGATTTTTGGTTCTTTTTTTGGGTGAGTGAGCTGATAAAACTGATGCACCATTTTTTTGATGCGGAATCGATCCTTGTCTAGGGTGATTGAGAGATTTTTGGGATTGTTGGCTTAAGGTGGGTGGCAAAGGATTTTTGAGGATATGGGAAGATGGTTCAACTTCATTTCACATCATGATTGCTCGTTTTACCAAAAATTAACTTAAGGACAATAATTTAGTTATTTACAAAATATTTGCTCTTTTTTTTTCTTTCTTTTTTTTGTGCGCCCTAATTTTTGCTTAGGCCGCTCTTACGAGTTTTCAACCTAACGGGCCTTTTTGATTTTTTTTTGTAAAGGACTTGCACCAAGGGAATATAATGTTGACAAGGTATTTTAGAGATCACAAATTTGCCCCAAGTAATGAGGGCCTCAAGTGTTATTTCAATAGTGAGAACAAACCCAAAAAAGTCAAAAATCAATCCATGTTAAATCAATCCATTAATGACCAAGACCTAATTTTCTAATATAAATATGTGATCAACCCTCAGTCAAAGGGATTCAACATCAGAATCCTAATCTACGGAAACACACATATTCGAATTTCTGAGAAAAAAAGGGAGAAGCAGTCATCAACAATAACAAAAGCAGTAGATCTCAAAAAGCAGTAGCTGTAACACCCCCTTCTACTTAATATTATTTATTCAATAAAAATCAGAGTTTTTTAAAAACATTTTCCACGCACCTCAAATAAATATACTACATCTAAGAAAACCTCATCAAGGTAAAATTAAAAATCCAAACGCATCTAGTGCGTAAACTGCATATCATAGTCACATGGGATAAAACCCTAAAACCTGTTTAATGTTTACAATAATCCAAAACAGTTCACAGCAGCGGAAAATAAAATTGAGTTCAACACCCTCAATACATAATTTAAATCAGTTTAGTCCATAACATAAGATAGCAATACTAAGACCCCAATCCCGGGTGTTACTAGATCAAAGCCGACTCAAACCCCAAAAAGTCTAGATATCTTCACTCAGATTCACCTGCATGTCGCCACGAGAGCAGGCAACATAAAAATGCTAGGGTGAGTCTCTTTACATAAATAATAACAAGTAAGATAAGCATTATATTCGGAAAACATCTAGTACAACAATCCATAGCAATTAAGCATTAACCATTCAATTAGAACACCAACAAGTCACAACAAGGATTAATTAAGCATCAATGAGAATTCAAGGAATGCATGATTGTATGCATGTGTGCAATATGCATGTGGATCCATAACCACCTCAAAAACTCCGTCGGGTAACCACCAACTGTTGGCCGAAGCCAACCAACAACTGTTTGGCCGAAGCCACCCACCGCGTAATGCATATGATTTATGTGACTCTATGACAATGCATCACAACGCAATAAACACATTACATCAATTATTAACCACCACCTCATCAATTGTTAACCACCACTTGATCAATTATTAACCACCACCTCATCTATTGTTAACCACCACTTGATCAATTATTAACCACCTCTTGATCATTTATTAGCCACCACTTGATCAATTATTAAGTTAATTCTCACTTAAAGGCCCAACCACTTCATAAGGACCTTTCCTACACTTAAGGACTATTTTGACCCACCAAAGATTAATTTAATACTCAAGGGATTATTTTGGCACATTATGATTAATTTAGTATTTAGGGACTTATGTTAACCTATTAGGATTAATTAGACTCTAAGGGATTATTTTGTCACGCCAAGGATTAATTTAATTCTTAGGGACTATTTAGTCACGCCAAGGATTAAATTAATTCTTAGGGACTAAACCATCTCTTAGACACATTCTGGACACCTAGGCGCCAAGGGGCAGCCACTTTGGCGCCCCACTAGCGCAACACACACACACACACACAACATACACTCACAGGCGCATAAGGGCCGCTCAGTTGGCGCCCTGCACCACGCCATCCACAGGCGCACACACACACGCAGGGCTGCCCATTTTGGCGCCCTGTTCCGTGCCTTCCAGTACACACACGCCACACACACTAGTCACAGGCGCCATATTCCTCAGGAATTGGCGCCCCCCCTGCCATACCAGCCCAGACCGAACCACAACATACCAACACACGAAATCCCAGGCCAATTTGCCTAGGCATTTGGCGCCCCCATCAAACACTCTCACCCAAAATACTTCAAACCTAATTTTCTCTCCAACAATTTATTTCTCACACAACCACACACATATAGACATTAAATCCATTTCATTAAATTATCATATACACAACTCCTCTTCATGGCAACATTTCCTCAAACATATAACATGCATAATTCACAACACATATTTTTCCAATAGCAAGCAACATGATATCAACAAATTAGGCATCTCATACATCAACCAACATATAAACAACATCAAAATCACACAAACAATTCATGCTAGGTTATTTCCTACATAACACATATTCTACAAGTTATTATAAACATAATGAGAATCCCCTAACCTTGGGTGAGCTAAGATTTCCAAGCAACCACCAACAAAATCCCCAAAATGAGTACTCCTCCTTCCTATGTAAGCTGGCCGTGTGTTTCCCTCTCTTGGGTAACCATGGAGAAATCAAAATGGTAGAAATGAGCTTATGGAACTCTTAGAAATGGAACAAGGAAGAGAAATGATGAAGATTAAGGCCAAGAATTCACTTACCCACCAAGAATCAAAGGAAAAGTTTCCACCTTTCCTTCCTCCCCTCCACGCCGTCGCACCACCTCTCCCTCTCTACTCTTCTATTTTCTTCTTTCTTTCAAAATGAGGTAATGAGACCCTAATGGGAAAACCCCTAAGTTTTATGACTACTATTGGGCCTAAATAATGGCCCTTGGGCCTTATTCTCCACTCCTACAATTAATTCATCCCACCTCCTGAAATAAAATAAATCCAACTTAGTATTTTATTTAAAATGGAATAGACCCCTTTTGATAAAATAAACTTAACTTAACTTAATTACTTAGATAAATATTGCAAGCCTTAAATAACTTAATTAATTAAATAATTAATTTATTTGGGCGTTACAACTCTCCCCCACTTAAAGAATTTCGTCCTCGAAATTACCTGAATCGAACAACTCTGGATATGCTTCCCTCATCTTACTCTCCAACTCCCAAGTCATGCTCTCACCCACTGCTCCTAACCACACTACCTTCACTAAATTGATCTCCTTGCCTCTCAAGACTTTCACCTCACGGTCCTCAATCCTAACTGGCATAGTCTCCACTGTAAGGTTCTCCCTCATCTCTACATCATCCATCTGTACTACATGAGACGGGTCAGGTACATTCTTTCGCAACTGAGACACATGGAATACATCATGCAGATTAGCAAGGTTAGGTGGCAAGGCCACCCGATAAGCAACTTTCCCAACTCTCTCTGAGATCTAATATGGTCCAATAAAACGCGGAGTTAACTTCTTAGACTTCAACGCACGACCCACACCTGTCGTCGGAGTAACCCTCAAAAATACATGATCACCAGCTTGAAACTCTAGATCCTTCCTCCTCTTGTCATGATAACTTTTCTGTCTACTCTGTGAGGCCTTCATCTTCTCTCTAATCATCTTCACTTTCTCTGTGGTCTCACGCACCAACTCAGGGCCTAGCACCACACTTTCTCCAGTTTCGTACCAACACAATGGAGTTCTACATCTCCTCCCGTACAATGCCTCAAAAGGCGCCATACCGATACTCGAATGAAAACTGTTATTGTAAGTGAATTCAATCGGTGGCAAATGAGAATCCCATGAACCTCCTCGCTCAAGAACACATGCTCTCAACAAATCCTCAAGTGATTGAATTGTCCTCTCTGTCGCCCATCCATGCAGGGATGATATGCAACTCAATCTCAATTTGGAACCCAAAGCCTCTTGCAAACTCCGCCAAAACTCAGAAGTGAACCTAGGATCCCTATCAGACACAATACTCAGAGGCACACCATGCAACTTCACAATCGTCTTGACATAGATATCTCGCCAACCTCTCGAATGGATAAGTAATATTAATCGGTAAAAGTGTGCGATTTAGTCAATCTATCAACAACCACCCATATGGTATCAAACCCCCTCGCTGTAGTCGGCAAACCAGTCACAAAATCCATGGAGATACTATCCCACTTCCATTCAGAAACATCCAATGGTTGCATCAACCCCGCTGGCTTCTGATGTTCTACCTTCGATTTCTGACACGTCAAGCAAGCATACACAAACTGAGCCACGTCTCGCTTCATACCAGGCCACCAGAACAGTCGCTTCAAATCTTGATACATTTTAGTGGCCCCCGGGTGGATACTCAACTTACTCCGATGCCCCTCCTCTAGAATTGCCTTCTTAATCTCATCATCATTAGGAATGCAAATCCTCCCACGGTACCTTAACACATCCTGCTCATCTATCACATAATCTTCACTCTGAGAGTGGTCAATTCCAACTGCGATTTCAACTAGTTTAATGTCCTTCTTTTGAGCTTCCCGAACAACATTCAAAAATTCATTGTGAATCTTCAACACACCCAATCTCACACTCTTAGGTGTCACCTCATGAGACTAAACTCAAATCTCGAAAGCTGCTTCAATTAGTTCAAGTTCTTTCACCATCATTGCAGATACATGTAAGGACTTTCTACTCAAAGCATCAGCTACCACATTAGCTTTCCCCGGATGATAGTTCAAGCTAAAGTCGTAGTCTTTCAACAATTCTAACCATCTCCTTTGTCTCATATTCAATTCTTTCTGGTCAAACAGATACTGCAATCCCTTATGATCACTGAATACCTCAAACTTAGAACCATACAAATAATGTCTCCAAATCTTCAAGGCAAAAACAATTGCCGCAAGCTCCAAATCGTGAGTGGGGTAATTCTTTTCATGAATCCTCAACTGTCTTGAGGCATAAGCCACTACTTTACCATTTTGCATCAAAACACCTCCTAGCCCCATTTTAGACGCATCGCAATATACTACAGAAGGCTCTCCAGATTTGGGCAATGTCAAAACAGGTGATGTTGTCAACCTTCTTTTCAATTCTTGGAAACTTTCTTCACATTTGGAATCCCACACAAACGCCTTTCCTTTACAAGTTAATTGAGTTAGTGTCGCGCCCCGAAAAATCCGGTTTGGGATTTCTCAGTGTACAACGTGAAAATTGTGAAGCCGCCACTAATATTTTAGTTTTTAGACCAAAACATTAGAAAAAGAGTGCTTGACGGGATATGACCCGGTCCTACGTACCCTCAATGACTGAGGGATCAAAGCTACGTAGTTCTTGGTTCTTTTGCGTCCGAAGACGGCTTTGGGATTTTTGAAAGCGAGCTTGACGGGATATGACCGGTCCTCTACGTACCCTCAATGATCGAGGATCAAAGCTACGTAGTTCTTAATTCTTTTGATTTTGAGAAAATCTGTGTTTTGTTTTTATCTTATCTTTTGGGTTTTGGAAATATGACTCAAGCGTTCATGAATACCAAACAAGCATTGGCTTCGAGTGGCGTTAAGCTACTAACTTGAAAGAAAAGTGTTGGGACCGATAATCACGAGCAATTACTCAAGTGATTACTAGTCGCAACGCTTTATTATCTTTTTGAAATGATTTTGGAAAGGGATGAGTCATAGTGATAATTACCACTAATGACTCATATTGTTTTTGGATTTTGAATTGATTTATATTTGATTAAGGTGTGGGAGCTTTCATGATAGTCAAACAAGCGAAGCTTCGAGTGACTACCACTAGTAACTCCATCATTAACGATCAAACAAGCGAAAGCTTCTAGTGATGGCTAATGATTTTATTTATGAAAAGTGCCTTAGGTTTTTATTAGAAAACATTTGACTTGGGGCTTTGAAAAGAAAGTAGAACATTTGCAAATCCTTTTTTATTCTAAACCAAAACGCAACAATTGCAAATTCATAAGCAAAGGTAATCAACAATTAATACACGAGAGTACCATGAGGCATCAATCTAAGCTAACATGTGAAATTGCAAGATAAGTATCAAGCAAGGCATGTATTTATTCAACCTAAAAAACAATCTAGCAACATAAACCTCAAACCTAAACCTTAACCTAAAGGCACACATGGTGAAACCAAAACCCTAAAATCTAACCCTAATTATGGACCAAACAATATTATTCAATGGAATAGGCCCATGGCCAAAACTAAGCGTGCAAGGAAAACTTTGAGTATTAAGCAAAACCTATGATTATTTTCCAAGAACTATTAAGAGATAAAGCAAAGAATGAAAGGACAATTTGTACAAAATTAAATCTATTGAATCCTTTCTAGCCATCTTCACCACTTGGATTGAATACTCTAAACACTTTGTGGGAGTCATTTAGCAAGATCATCAACAACCAACAACAACATAATTAAGCTACAAGAGCACTAAACATTTAAACTATGAGATAGACTTGAATCCTTTCTTGCAATCTTCACCACTTTAAATTAAAAGCAACTAAGTACTTAGTGGGAATCCTTTTGCAAGATCATCAATAACCAAACCAAGAAATGCATCTAAATCAAGCAAGACCTAATTTATTTAAAACATGCGAAATGAACATGACATTAAACTATGAAAATGAACTTGAATCCCTTCTTGCAATCTTCACCACTTTAAATCAAAAGCAATTAGGTGCTTAGTGGGAATCCTTTTGCAAGATCATCAACAACTAAACCAAGAAATACATCAAAATCAAGTGAAACCTAATTTATTTGAGACATGCGAAATGAACATAATATTAAACTATAAAAATGAACTTGAATCCCTTCTTGCAATCTTCACCACTTTAAATCAAAAGTACTAAGTACTTAGTGGTGAATCCTTTTGCAAGATCATCAATAACTAAACAAAACTAAATTTAAATCACAAGACACATAAGATCAAATATAATGAGTTGAATCCCTTCTAGTCATCTCTATCACTCAAATCAAAGTGCCTTAAGCACTAGTGATAGATCATATGACTAGATCATCAACAACTAACAATAACAACGTTTACTACTAAAATAAAATACTCACAACAAAATTAAATGAAGAAACACAAAATCAACTTGAGCATATTTTTTGGTTTAGTGAAATGACAACAAAATTAACATAAAGCATCATAAATCCATTTATTAAGGGTGAGATGCCAAATCTCACCCACCAACAACAACAAGCTACATTATGAAAATGAAAATGATAAATATGCTAAATAATGAAGAAAATGCAAGATGAAGAAAAGAAAATAAGTTCTAATGTAAAATGCTTGAAGATGATGCAAAGGTATCAAGGGTTTTTACCTTATTTCTAAGAGAGGAAGGAAGAAATAAAAAAAAATGTAGGAGAGGGAGAGGATGAGCTACAGCCTTGAGCTTGATGGAGGAGAAGGTTTTGTTGCTTGATTTTCTTGAGTGAGATATAGGTTTGAAGGTGTTTTGGTGGATGAAGGTGAAGGAATGGAGGAGAGGAAGGAGGGGAGAGGCTTCGGTTTTGGGGTGTTTGGGAGAAGGGTTTTGGTTGCTTGATTTAGAGAAATGAGTGTGAAGAGGTAAAAACTTGTGAGGTGGGGAAATGAGGATCTATTTTTAGGGATTTTTAGGTTTAAGGGTATCATTGTCTTTTTGTTTTTGATGTGCCTCTAAGATTGAGTCTTAAAATTAAATGGAGGGTTGGGATGGATCATCACATGGATTAGGGGTATTGAAGAAACACAAAATAAGAGTGAAGGTGAGAGGAGTGGAGCGCAAGCCATAGGAAAAAAAAAGAAAAAGGAATAAACTTTTATTTATTTTGGGAAAGGAGTGTCTTGTGAGATAGGGTTAAGGGTATTTTTGTAATGGGGTGTTACCAAAGAAGTAAGTTTGCATTTTTGGGTGGAAGTATTAGTGTAGGTGAGTGAGGTAATTTACCAAAGAGGGCAAAGTTAAGGATAGGAACAAATCAAATCTTAGTGAATAAGAAAAGAAGTGTGTAGAAGCTTCTAGAAAGAGAGAGAGGAATGGAGGGGGTATGCGCATGGTATGAGCTGAAATGGGAAGGAAAAATAAAAAAAATGCTTGTTTTTTTTGGTGTTTTGTCTTATTGAGGACACTTCCCATTTTTGCATTTTGAATTTTGAATTTTTGGGCATGCAAAATGGGAATGCACCTATTAGAAAAATGTTACATGTTTTTGGTCATCATAAAATAACCTCCCTAATTACTCTAGACAACAAAATTTGTCACTTAGTAATTGGGAAATATTTAATGATCTTTTAATATTTTTTTTATGCAATAAAAATAGGGAAAATGCATTTTAATTATTTTAGGCTAGGATATTCTCTCTAAAAATTGTACAAAAATTCTCTTGGATAAGAGAAAAATGTACTTTTGGTGTGTGCATATTTTTGACGAGAAAATCATCCTGTTGACCAAAATGCCCCTTACCCTAAAAATCCTAATTTGTCCAAAAAGTGCATTTCAACTTTAAAAATGATTTTAGAAACTTTGGAATAACTTTTAGGACCCTAAATGCAATGCATGATGCTTTTCTTTTATTTATTTATTTTTTTTGGGAAAATTAGGTTTTGACTTTAAGCCGCACAAAATTGGGGTATGATAATGCCTCTTTATCTAGATTTTGACAAGGAATATGAATTGGCGAAACATATTCCGAGGCAAAATAGAGATAAAGAATTCAGAAATTATGCCGATTTTGTCCATTTAGGAAAAACCCGAATTTCCTTTCTGTTTCTCCTTCTTTTTGGATTTTTTTTTTTTTTTTTTTCTGATTCTTGAGTGATCAATTAAAGCGTCCCTATTGTGATGACTACTTAGCCTTCTACATTTTGAAAAAGCGATAAATGAACACTTAGCGTGTTGTGAAAAAAGATAAAAGGGTACTACGGCGTCTTTGGCGATAAATGGGCACTTGGCGTGCAAAAAGCGGTAAAATGCCCAGGTTGCCTAAAACCTGTAATCCTTAAACGAACTCTTGACGAATCCGAGTTTGCACGTAGCTTTGAGGAGCACGTTCTTCCTGAAATCTCTGGTCTTTCGAGCGACCGGGGGGATCGTTATCAGCTCCGGAACTGATATACAGATCAATCTGCGGCGTCCACTGTATCTTAGGCTTGATACAACTATTCCACTATGCCTCGCATGGGGCTGCGGTCCATCGCGTTGCTCGTATACGATGTGAGACCTCTCTTTTGCACACTTGGGTGCTCTCTTTTCTCTTGCGCGCTTGGGCGCTCTCTGTTCTTTTCTTGCGCACTTGGACGCTCTATTTTCTTCTTTTGCGCGTTTGGACGCTCTTTTTTCTTCTTTTGCGCGCTTGGACGCTCTTTTTTTCTCTTCCTCTTTTCTCTTTCTGATCTTTCCACTGAGGGGGTTCCTTTTGGAACTTGAAGTCGAACATTAATGCCGAAGTGCCTATTCCTCTTCGTACCTGCAAGTGAGATGAACAAACGCATGCAATGCAAATGCCATGATTGCTATTTTCTTTTTCTTTTCTTTATGGTGCATGTAATGCAATGCCTGAATTTTCTTTTTCTCTACTTTATGATGCATGACTGATGAGTGCATGATCTTATGCTTGATGCAAGTAATGCATGACTTTGTTTATTGTCTTTTGTTTTTTTTTTTTTTCAACCTCTTTTTTTCATTTTTATATATTTTTGCTCTTTTGCTCTTTTGGCTTTTCTTTTCTTGTGCCCGACCAACTCTGGAACTTGAATCATGGGACATCACAACCATCTATGATAACGATTCGAGAGCCGAGCTCATTCCTCTTGTTCCAACGCGATCGCTTTTATTTGATTTTGTGAGTTTACTTGACCGAAAGATCGTCTCTTTTTGTTGTTATTTTCAAAAATTTCGCAATAATCTTAATGCTATGATTTATGCACATTTCCATGATTTATCTATCATCTACCATAAAACGTAGTTTTAAAGCAGAAATGAAAAGAAAGCAGCAAACTGATAAAGTGAAAAATTTGGACTTTTATTCACATGGAAGCCAAAGTGCGTGCGAGAATGTCACGATCGAAAGGAAGTACATTGGAAATTTTTTCGAAACTAAAAAAACAAGAGAAATGGACGCAGATAGATCTTATGAATGTTCTTTGTCTCTCGGAACACTTGATGCCAATCGCTCATATCTATAGCTTTGATCACCCTTTTATCCAAGCTTTTGGAGACGCTGCTTGCCTCTTTTATCTCTTTAAGTCCAACTTTTTCTGACCCTAATTTTTGCCTGGATCGCCCCTTTTGGGGTTTTCAATCCACCGGGTCGCTCAATTTTGTCTAGGCCGCCTCTCGGGTTTTCAACCTAGCGAGCTACTTCTTGTTTGGCTCATCTTTCTCTCTTTTTTTTTTTTTTTCGGCGCGTAGTACTTTTAACCAATCAATTGACTGGGTTCTGAGTTCTTCACCATCCATGCTTTGGTGAGTATTAATGCTCCTCCGAAAAGGCTTTCTTTACCACATATGGTCATCATAGGTAGGAGTCCATTTCCCACGGGGTCACTTTGAATAGCGAGAATCTTTTTGAGCACAAGGTCTCCTCACTGAATTCTCGGTGACGAACTTTCTTGTCGAACACTGCTTTCATCCTTTCTTGATACAATGGCCGGCCGTGACACAAAGTCTGCAACTCTCTTTTCTTCAATGAGAGTCAATGATCTAGACGGGTTTGAACCCATTCACCCTCTTCTAACTTGGCTTCCATAAGCACTCGGAGAGATGGTATCTCAACCTCAATGGGAAGAAGCGCTTCGACCCATACACTAGAGAGAAAGGAGTTGCCCTTTGGTCGAAGTGCGCCTTGACCGAGGTGCGATACGTGCAAAGCAAAAGGAAGCATTTCGTGCCGGTCCTTGTAGTCACTACCATTTTCTCGCACAATTCTCTTGATATTCTTGTTGGTTGCTTCAACCGCCTGTTCATCTTTGGACGGTAGGGAGAGAATTGTGATGCTTAATCTTAAACTCAGTGCACAACTCTTTCATCATTTTACTATTCAGATTGCTACCATTATGCGTGATGATTTTATCCGGGAGACCATAGCGACACACGTGTCCTTTTTACAAACTTGGCAACCACGGAACTAGTTATCTTTGGAATATGAGGCGCTTTCAACCCATTTGGTGAAGTAATCAATTGCAACTAGAATGAAGCGGTGCCCATTTGACGCTTTGGGCTCTATGGGACCAATGACATCCATGCCCCACATTGAGAACGCGGCGAAGATGCGGTCGGGACATTTAACGGCCGTGGAACATGAATATGATCGGCATAAATCGACATTTGTGGCACTTTCTCACA